>VYZW01057024.1:23975-34931 GCA_013401315.1 Balaeniceps rex | reverse complement strand
CTATGGTGGCTTGTACTAATAGTGTAAGACACCTAGGCACACTGTGTAGATTTCCTAGCCCACAGGCCTTGAGAATGGAGTTCTCAGGTGTATTCAGGTGTTTAATGGAAAAATCTTTATGTTATTGCACATATGTATTTTGCATAGAACAGTAGGTGCCTTCTTTTTACTATATTAAGACAGGTAAATGGAAGGTATATTCTAATCCAGCTAAGAGAAAGCACTTTTTTTTTCTCCTTAGGAATTTCTTACAAGGTAGCAATAAAAACTATTNATATTGTGTGATACTCTTCTGCGGGCAGAAGTGTGTAATAGAAATTCTCTATTAAGAAAATAAGATTGTTCTTCCTCTTATTGACTTTTTCTGATCAAAAAGCAGTGTCTGCAAAGAGTATTATTTTTATTAAGGTGAATTCTGTCTGCCAAGACATTGTACTTGCAAATTCTGTGGATCTTATGAGTTCTCAACCTGTCAAGTTCTTTGCAAGCACTTTGAATTTAAATCTGATAATACAAAAGTATAGCTCTAACTTTTGAGTACAGCACAAAGTGTTTATTTCAACAGGAAAATACACAACTATGGTGGCTTGTACTAATAGTGTAAGACACCTAGGCACACTGTGTAGATTTCCTAGCCCACAGGCCTTGAGAATGGAGTTCTCAGGTGTATTCAGGTGTTTAATGGAAAAATCTTTATGTTATTGCACATATGTATTTTGCATAGAACAGTAGGTGCCTTCTTTTTACTATATTAAGACAGGTAAATGGAAGGTATATTCTAATCCAGCTAAGAGAAAGCACTTTTTTTTTCTCCTTAGGAATTTCTTACAAGGTAGCAATAAAAACTATTTATTTCAATAGAGATGGTTCATGAAATAGCTCAATAGATTAACAGGGTTTTTAGTATTGGAAATAATTGGCAACGAAACCAGGAAAAGCATGCTTTATTTTGGACGTATCACTTTGAAGAAAGGAAGAAAGCAAACCAATAACTGTCATAGTATAAAGGAGGCTGGAGAATGTTATAGGATTTTCTATAGAGGATTTTCTCTGTTGTCAGTACTTTGTAAGGCTTCTATTTGACTGAAGTTCTTTTCAATCTCTTCTTCAGTTTAAGCTAAATAATGCTATACTTAACATAATGTCTTTTTTAAAAAGTCTTTCCTCACTGTGCAGTAATACTATCGGTGATCAGTGCTTAAAATAAAGGTGATAACTGATCTAAAAATAAAAATCAAAGTGTAGAAATGATTTTATTTTAAACATAGTGGTTCATATTCTCAGGATTTTTCCTCATGATTGGACTTTTTTTAATAAAAGTAAAATATGGCATTCTGTCATAATTATATGATTTCAAGCATATCAGCCAATATAAAACTTTGATAAAATTCAGTGTTGAAAAGTGAATTGGATCCTTACTCTGTTCTCCAGCACAATCTGGATTTGTCTATTCAAATTTGATACCATGAAAAATGTCAACATGGTCTGGTGAACTGTGAAGTAGTATTTCATGGGCAGCTTTATTTTCATAACTCAACAGAAGGCACTGATATTCCTGAATGTTCTTTTAGCCTTAAATTGTGATGTATTATAATACAATGAAATTAAAAGAATTATCACTAGAATTTTCCTGGTTTCTCCCTTCCCCAGTGGAAAGTGTGGCCACATGGGGGTAAAACTGAAATCCTTTGCTTTTGCTTTTGATGAGATGTAAACAATATATTGTATTTTGGGTCAAATCATATCAGATGAAACAATTCATTGAACCAAATCAAGAAGCATTTCATTATGGATCTGTCTGAACCTAATTAGTGCCTGCCTAATGAGGAGGCACCAAAGTACCTCATGGGAGGTGTGTAGGTGTGTCATGCCCTCCTTTCCCATGCTTTTCCTGGCTGGCCTACATTTCTTAAGCGTACTGCAGTTTCTCCTTCGGCTAACAGCAGCAGCAGATCGCACACATATAGTGTGCCCCAGAGAGAGCAGGTCTCGATGGAAAGAACAGCTCTGCTAACTGTTGATCAGGGAAGAGCAGTACGTGTTGAAAGCCAGCAGCTTTGCTGTTAAAGTAGAATCAGAAATTATCTCCTTTAGACTTTAAACTCTAGTTTCTGATTCTGGAAAACTTCTGTATGAATGCTACGATTGCATTTAAGAGCAGTTGTGAGGCTGTTGCTCTTCTGTGCTTAATCAAAATAGTGACCAGTTTGGTGAATTACCATGTTCCCCCTTGCATGGAAACTATAACACTGATTTTTACTTGCTATTTTTTAACCTGATGGAAATTCTGTTGATTTTGATACATGTAGTTCTTGTTGACCTCATAGGATCAGAAGTTGGACCTTGATGTGGCCTCACCTTGAATACTGTGTGCAGTTCTGGGCCCCACAATTTAAGAAGGATGTGAAGGTCCTTGAATGCATCCAGAGGAGGACAACAAAGCTGGTGGAAGGGCTGGAAGGAATGCCCTATGAGGAGGGGTTAAGGACTTTGGGCTTGTCTAGTTTGGAGAAAAGGAGGCTGAGGGCTGACCTCAGCTCTCTTGTTCTCTACAGCTTCCTGAGGAGGGGAAATGGAGAAGGAGGTGCTGATCTCTTCTCCCTGGTATCCAGTGATAGGATGCGTGGGAATGGTTGAAAGCTGCATCCGGAGAGGTTCAGACTTGGTATTAGGAAGCATTCCTTTACCGAGAGGGTGGTCAAACACTGGAACAGGCTTCCTAGAGAGGTGGTCGATGCCCCGTGCCTGTCAGTGTTTAAGAGGCATTTGGACAATGCCCTTGACAATATGCTTTAACTTTTGGTCAGCCCTGAATTGGTCAGGCAGTTGGACTAGATGATTATTGTAGGTCCATTCCAACTGAAACAGTCTATTCTATAATCTTCAATATTTGCATCCTCATTCTGAACCATGAGACCTTGAACAAATACCCTGGGGGTGGGGGGAAGTATTTATATCTTTTTCCATGATTCTTTAAAGGATTTGCACTTTGTAGTGTAATCAAATTTATTACTTTAGAGATTTAAAAAGATTATGAAATAAAACACTTCCCTTCCTCTTCCCCCCTCCCTCCCCCACCTTATGAAGGTTTTCTTTACCCCCACAATATAATAACATCAGAGGTAAGAATTGAAAGGCTGGTAAGGTTCTGTCAGGCTTGAAGTGTGCCTAAATGGACCCTCCATCTGAAAAAGAGGAGCTGTTCAGCTAGATTTGACTTGCTTGTAGTCGTGCTTACTCCAACTTACCAATATTGGTTTGCAGTGTGGGTAAGAGGTAATTGTTCAACTGAAATCTGATCATAGTGGCAACATTTGTTATCATATTGGTGAAGTGTTTGAGAACAGCTTGAAAAAATAGCATTATAAGGTATATTGGTGTTTTGGAAGCTCATGACTAGGAGAAGTTACGGTTTTCAAAGTTTTAAATCTCTCTTCGCCCCCCCCCATTCTAATTTGTCTCCACAAATTGGAGGAACACAGTGAAGATAATCACAATATATCTTATCAGACAAAGGAGGAAAAAGAAGCATGTGCCAGATGATTCAATGAGCAAGGAGATGTAGTGGCCAGATGGGAATGTTTAAGTAATGAATGACTTGGGGGTAGCAGGAGGGAAGCAGACATACTGTACAGATATTTATCAGTTGTGAATAGATTGAAGTGTTGCAGGCTGAAATTATTCATTTCAGTCGTTTTGTTGAGTAGCCGGAGGTGATATCCTGAAAAATATGATAAACATCACACGTGGAGTTTCTTCAGACATTATGCAAGTACTGCAAAACTGCCACAAAATTTTACCACCCAAATCACAAAATATGGCCAGCTGTTCTTTGCCAACATGACTAATAGGGGAAAAAAAACACAGGTGTTGTAGTTACAGAAATCAAAATAAACACCCATACGCTGGAGTAGTGGGCAAGAAAAGATATACAAAACAGAATTTCAGTGCTACTACATTAATGACATTGCTGTGTTTTTCTTTGCACTAACCTCTGATTCTCNCCAGGCACAAGTATAAATTGGGAGGGGAGTGGCTGGAGAGCAGCCCTGCAGAAAGGGATCTGGGGGTGCTGGTTGACAGCAGGCTCAATACGAGTGTGCAGAGTGCCCTGGCAGCCAAGAGGGCAAACCTCATCCTGGGGTGCATCAAACACAGTATAAGCAGCCGGTCAAGAGAGGTGATTATCCTGCTGTATTCAGCGTTGGTGCGGCCTCACCTTGAGTACTGTGTGCAGTTCTGGGCCCCACAATTTAAGAAGGATGTGAAGGTCCTTGAATGCATCCAGAGGAGGACAACAAAGCTGGTGGAAGGGCTGGAAGGAATGCCCTATGAGGAGGGGTTAAGGACTTTGGGCTTGTCTAGTTTGGAGAAAAGGAGGCTGAGGGCTGACCTCAGCTCTCTTGTTCTCTACAGCTTCCTGAGGAGGGGAAATGGAGAAGGAGGTGCTGATCTCTTCTCCCTGGTATCCAGTGATAGGATGCGTGGGAATGGTTGAAAGCTGCATCCGGAGAGGTTCAGACTTGGTATTAGGAAGCATTCCTTTACCGAGAGGGTGGTCAAACACTGGAACAGGCTTCCTAGAGAGGTGGTCGATGCCCCGTGCCTGTCAGTGTTTAAGAGGCATTTGGACAATGCCCTTGACAATATGCTTTAACTTTTGGTCAGCCCTGAATTGGTCAGGCAGTTGGACTAGATGATTATTGTAGGTCCATTCCAACTGAAACAGTCTATTCTATAATCTTCAATATTTGCATCCTCATTCTGAACCATGAGACCTTGAACAAATACCCTGGGGGTGGGGGGAAGTATTTATATCTTTTTCCATGATTCTTTAAAGGATTTGCACTTTGTAGTGTAATCAAATTTATTACTTTAGAGATTTAAAAAGATTATGAAATAAAACACTTCCCTTCCTCTTCCCCCCTCCCTCCCCCACCTTATGAAGGTTTTCTTTACCCCCACAATATAATAACATCAGAGGTAAGAATTGAAAGGCTGGTAAGGTTCTGTCAGGCTTGAAGTGTGCCTAAATGGACCCTCCATCTGAAAAAGAGGAGCTGTTCAGCTAGATTTGACTTGCTTGTAGTCGTGCTTACTCCAACTTACCAATATTGGTTTGCAGTGTGGGTAAGAGGTAATTGTTCAACTGAAATCTGATCATAGTGGCAACATTTGTTATCATATTGGTGAAGTGTTTGAGAACAGCTTGAAAAAATAGCATTATAAGGTATATTGGTGTTTTGGAAGCTCATGACTAGGAGAAGTTACGGTTTTCAAAGTTTTAAATCTCTCTTCGCCCCCCCCCATTCTAATTTGTCTCCACAAATTGGAGGAACACAGTGAAGATAATCACAATATATCTTATCAGACAAAGGAGGAAAAAGAAGCATGTGCCAGATGATTCAATGAGCAAGGAGATGTAGTGGCCAGATGGGAATGTTTAAGTAATGAATGACTTGGGGGTAGCAGGAGGGAAGCAGACATACTGTACAGATATTTATCAGTTGTGAATAGATTGAAGTGTTGCAGGCTGAAATTATTCATTTCAGTCGTTTTGTTGAGTAGCCGGAGGTGATATCCTGAAAAATATGATAAACATCACACGTGGAGTTTCTTCAGACATTATGCAAGTACTGCAAAACTGCCACAAAATTTTACCACCCAAATCACAAAATATGGCCAGCTGTTCTTTGCCAACATGACTAATAGGGGAAAAAAAACACAGGTGTTGTAGTTACAGAAATCAAAATAAACACCCATACGCTGGAGTAGTGGGCAAGAAAAGATATACAAAACAGAATTTCAGTGCTACTACATTAATGACATTGCTGTGTTTTTCTTTGCACTAACCTCTGATTCTCCATATAGTTTGTTGTTTGAGTACTGGGAAAAGGAAGTGCAGCAAATAACAATAGTCTTCGTTATGAGTAAATACTAGAGCTGGGAAAATATTTTGGAAAGAAAGTCTCTGTCAGCATTTGTTTGAATTTAAGTAGCTTTGCCTTGATCATACTTGCATTCTTTTTCTTCACTTGCAGAAATATCAAGTTTTAATGGAGAGGATATCCTCAGAGGTGAATTACAAGGTTGTTTGAACAAGTGTCTGAGTTTGGCATAGAAATGCTATCTTCATGAAGATGGTTTAGTACCATCTCTTCACTTGTTCAAACATGAACAACTGTGAACACTGTTTATTTTGGAACTAGGTGTAGTTGAGTTGGATTCAAAGTAGAGTGCACACAACTTTTAGGTGGTTTGAAATCTAGGTGTCACACAAAATAGTTCTTAATGGAATGAATCTGAATATGTGGAATTTTTTAACTTGGGTGAATTTCTGCAGAATTTGATATTCTTGAGTCTTGGGTTTTGTGTACCACAACTGAAATTCTCCCAAGATTTTAAAACTAGAAAGAAAAAAATAAAGAAAGTAAAGAAAAATAATCTTTACGATTACTGTTAAGCAAAATGTACTATTTAAGTTCATAATAATCAACATGTGATTTATCTGAAAAGCAAAGTTTAAGTGCTATTCTTAGCTCATCTTAATGATTTAAGATGTTGAGACAAATTTGAAGCACTCCACGATGTAAATGAAACAAGATCTAAAAAAGCCAGATAAACATGGGGCCTTATGTAAAAACAGATGGGGCATCTACAACCTCTCTGGGCAACCTGTTCCAGTGTTTCACCACCCTCACTGTAAAAAATTTTTTCCTTATATCTAGTCTCAATCTCCCCTCTTTTAGTTTAAAACCATTACTCCTTGTCCTACCACTACAGGCCCTACTAAAAATTCTGTTCCTATCTTTCTTATAAGCCTCCTTTAAGTACTGAAAGGCTGCTATAAGGTCTCCTCGCAGCCTTCTCTTCTCCAGGCTGAACAACACCAACTCACTCAGCCTGTCCTCGTAGGAGAGGTGCTCCAGCCCTTGGATCATTTTCCTGGCCCTTTTCTGGACCTGCTCCAACAGCTCCATGTCCTTCTTGTGCTGAGGGCTCCAGAGCTGGACGCAGTGCTCCAGGTGGGGTCTCACCAGAGCCGAGTAGAGGGGCAGAATCACCTCCCTCGACCTGCTGGTCACGCTTCTTTTGNGGGGGAAACAAACCAGGAAAAAACAAGTGATGCAACCACTCACCACCTGCTGACCGATGCCCAGCCAGTCCCGGAGCAGCGATTGCTCCCCCCAGCCAACTCCCCCCAGTTTGACGTCATGGTATGGAATAGCCCTTTGGTCAGTTTGGATCAACTATCTTGGGCTGTGCCCCCTCCCAGCTTCTTGTGCACCTGGCAGAGCATGGGAAGCTGAAAAAGAAAGTCCTTGACTGGTGTCAGCACTACTTGGCAACAACTAAACCATCAGTGTGTTATCAGCATTCTTCTCATACTAAATCCCAAACGCAGCACTATGCCAGCTACTAGGAAGAAAAGTAACCCAGCCAAAACCAGGACAGTACCCCAAGTCCTTCTCTGCAGGGCTGCTCGCAACCCCTTCATCCCCCAGCCTGTGTTGATACTGGGGGTTGCCTAGACCCAGGTGCAGGACCTTGCACTTGGCCTTTTTGAACCTCATGAGGCTCACATTGGCCCACTTCTCAAGCTTGTCCAGGTCCTTCTGAATGGCATCCCATCCCTCAGGTGTGTCAACCACACCACTCACTTGGCATAATCTGCAAATTTGTTGAGGGTGCACTCAATCCCACTATGTTGTTGATGAAGATCTTAAACAGTACTGGTCCCAATACAGTCCTTCTGTGTATTCCCCCAGCCTCCAACCAAAAGCATGCTGGACAGGAATGCAATGAAGATTAATATGCAAATACCTCATCAAATTTTCTTCTGAGAGAACATCAGCTTGAAGGATCATAAAGATTAAATTTGCTTCATCTGGTTAGCTTAAGTAAACCATATTTCTTACTATTACTAAACAGCATTATACGTCTGCAACTGTAACTAGCTCTAACTTGGTCCTCTAATGCAAATGGACAGTTTCAACTGGACTTACTGAGTAGGATTCTGTATGAGTAAAGAACATGACTTAAAGTCATTTGTCCAAATCTATAACAGGATATCTTAATTCCCCTGCAACTGGGCTGGAGGATGTTGCTGGTGGGAAGAAAAAATTAAAGGAAAGAAACCTGCTCTTTCAAATGTACTTTGATCCTCTCAAGTTTCCAAGCCTTCCTGTGTAGATTTTTTTCACATGTTCAAATATTGCCCTTTTGCTGGAATTGTTTGCATAATTGTATTCAAGTGCATTTTTACCAGAGTTTGAATCTTCATGTACCAGGTTTGTTTTCTCCTTCCTCTACTTCTCTCCCTCCCAAGAATCAAGCAGGGAAATCCTGTTTGAGAAGAATTCTGTGCTGTTACTTCCCTGCTGTCTAGATTATACTTCTTAGGTGAGGTAAAAAATTACTTTGGAGAAATATATACATTATTCAACTCAAATCAGCATAAAATGTCCACACTGCGTTAGTACCAGCTACTGGTACTTTCAGCCACTGATCTGATAAAATAGGTATTCTTCCTGGCTTAGGTTAAGATTTACTAATCCTAAACAGATGGAATGCAGGTGTTTTAGAGAAAATATCAATAAGCCTGATATGTTATAAAGATTTCTAGCTGGATCCTGATTCTTTGACTGTTTAGCTTTTTTCTTATGAGGTAGTGTTGATGCTAATATTTCAGCACTTACAAGTCTCTCTTGTTTTATGTAATTGTCCTGATACTTGTGATTCTTTGTTAGAAAGATTTTGCTGCTTTGTATTCCCTACTTTTCTAACATTAATAGATTTTGTCAATGTTAAAATTTTTTCTGCTACATTTCAGATTTTCTAAGTCATAAATCTTAGTAAGCTCATGCAATAGTTATTTTTAAAGAAACCAGATTGAGTCAGCAAAAATAATTGTCGGTTGCATTGATTTCCTAGGAATGCAAGAGCTTGCCCTTCTCTAAAGGGAGAAAAAAAAAAAGTCAGTCACTACATTTTTAGTAATTTAGAAGTGCATGTGGCTTTCTATAGCTAAAATTTAAGAGATTTTTCTTCACTGAAAATTTAGAGGGCCAAAAGTGTATAATACAGGTACGTAAGGACAGCAACAGATTAGTGATGCTGTGGTTAATTTAAATGAATACGTATGAGAACAAGGTAGTGAAAGAAAATCACTGAAATGGGAACATAACAGAGTATAAAAATAGGGAAAATCTATGTATATGATGGATAAGTGGCGTGCTTTTTGGGAAGCCTAGAAATTTACATTTTGGACAATCTGAAATGAGATTTGAAAAGGTCTAAGGCTAGTAAACTTGGGCCATAAAATAAATTAATTAGATTAGAGATTAAGGGGTGATCATACAAAGAGACTAATGAGGAGTAGAGTTTGTAACTAGGCCAGTTATCCACATTGGGATACTTAGGCTATGGACAAGTTTTGAAGCTTAGAACAGCTGCAAAGAGTTGGGGGATAGGTATCCTAATAGTACAGGGGCTAAGCTCTTACCTGAGACAGCTCTGATTCCAAACTTATTTGGTAAAAAAAAATATTTGTAGGAGATTGTCTTGGGACACATAAAGCATTGCAGATATCTGCTTGATGTGGATAGAGGATAGCATTATTAACCACAACAAAAGTAATTTTTTCAGTGTATTAATACTCTCCAAAATTTCATTTGAAACATCTTTGGTTGAAGGTAATATCTTTCATATAATTAATTTAAATATATTTGCTATTTTTTGGAATGGATATTACTTATTTTAGTATGACCTTGAGAAACTAAAAGGGATTAAATTTTCTCTTTAGGGATAGAAGATGTATCTAGATCAGAATAAAATAACCAGGAAAAGCCTATTATATCTCTACATTCACTGAAATTATTTTAATTTTGTCTGGAGCTCTCTGATGTGAAGTACTAACCAACAGAAATAAAACAATTAGAATAATAAATATGTCTAAATGAGAAGAAAATGAATGGGAATTGAAAGAATATATTTTGGAGACATGCAAGAGGGCTAGGAGTGAAAATGATTGATTAAAAGGGAAGTTTTAGGACCCATCACGTTGAAGTGAAGCAATATAGGTGTTCTGATATTGACATGATTTTAATAATGAACTTATATCAACAATTTCTATTCTAGTATCGCCAGGATTTTACTTCTTTCTGTTGATAAATAAAATACCATGGCAAAATGGGATACACATCAATGCACCTTCCATTCCAGATTTTTGTAATTATTATTTCTCTCTCGTGTAACTGGAAGCCCTTTGTTACATGCAAATTAGGTCAGAAAAAAGAAATATTAAGTGGAATTAAAATAGGTGACTGGAGGAAAATGTATTAAAAGAGAATGAACAGTGAAAAGATAGATTAAAAGAAAAGCATTCATAGCTACCATAAGAATCCAAGCAAAACCTACTGAGGCAGGTCTCTTGAAGAAAAGCAAAAGGAGACTTTTATATGAAGATTAAAATTGCCCATGAGTAAAAGAGTTTTGTGCCCTGGAATTAGTGATGAAAGGAGGGTAAGGAACTCTGTTTGGTATGCAATAACAGTTCAAACGGTCTTCTCCATTAATCTTCTGTGTCAGGTAGTTTCCTGATACTGCCTCTCCAGAGCAATCCTGTGCAGCGCAAAGATACACACTCAGAAGGAAAACTACAACACAAAAAAGAACAGATCAGAAGGAGGGGAATCCTCAAAAAATCAAACCCCCCAAATACCCATGTGGTAACAGTATATAAGACAGTAAATAATGAAAGGGAAAATCAGCCCCCTTTTAGACTGATTTTGAAACATATTTTCCCTTAATGAGTAAAGCCTTGCTGTAAAGCCTGAAGGAAGATTAAAAAAAAAAGATATGGGATCAATATTTAATTTTACAGAAGGACATACATAGGCACAGGAACTCTCTTCTTTAAGATAGTTCGCAAGGCAGCAAAAAAAAAAAAAAAAA
>VYZW01057024.1:9263-23782 GCA_013401315.1 Balaeniceps rex | reverse complement strand
AAAAAAAAAAAAAAAAAAAAATTCTGTCATTGAAAAATGTATATACATCTCCTGTCCTTCAGGGATAAAAGGGAATTCTGTTGTGCGGTTCTGCTTCTATTTAATTAAAATACTTTTTGGTGATTTTGATTAACAAAATTGAAGTAAAACTCAGACCATTTTGCCTGCTCTGCAAGGACAGTCTGGTGTGGCTGCATACATTTATGACTATTCCTCATCTATACGTGGATCAGATGGAATTTCTTCCATTTAAGTGTAGTGCTTATTCAGAAAATGGTTTCTTTCCTAATTTTATGGCAAGATATGTAAATACTTTCCTTTAGTTTCAACAAAATCTTCGTGTTTAAATATCATTCAGAATGCAGTACAAGGAAATAGTTACGGCTAACTTACTTTACAGAATTTTCTACTATTATGTAAGAAAAACGTTTTAAAATGGACCTGGGCAATATATTTTTAAAGTCACTTCATGTAAGAACGCAGCTATAGGAGAACAGCTGAAAATATTCTGAGCTTGGGTCCAATTATTGAGTATTTTTTTGCTGAGACAAAAATGACTATGCATACTTGAAATGCTGGAGTGAAATTAATAAAAGTTGAGGAAATAAGAGAGTAGAGTCCCAGAAGCACTGCTGCAGGACAAGGCAATGTAATTGCTGTACTGCCTTTTTCCCTTCTTCTACAACCTAATGGCTGAGGCATTGCCCAGGATGTAAAAGACACATGTTCAGTGTCCTTACTTTACCTGAATGCCTTGCTGTCCTTCCCCTCACAGAAATGCTCTAACTGTGTGTGGAGTACGCATTGAGACACATAGAAATATCGATAAACTGGATCCTTGTAGTGGAAGAATCTGTGATCAAGAGGATATTTGAACCATGATCTGACATGCTGCACAAGAATGTCCCCTAGCCACTGGCCAAACTCCCTTTTCTTTTTGTTTTCATCAATAAATACTTAATAAGTATTTACTATGCTGCAAAATAATGTAATAAGAATATAATAAAATTATAATCTGGGGAAAAAAAGAAAATATTATCTTCTGAATTTTGAGATGATCTAGTTTCTTTAATTCCTTTTGTTCAGAGGCATGTTGAAAAATCACTTATTAGGATGCAAGTCCTAATCAATAGGTATAATTACTTTTAACACTCTGAGTGAGATTGTAGTATGAATACAAAAAACCAACAAACAAAATGTGGTATTCCTTGTGTTAGCTCCACTGGAAAAAGAAGATGATGTTGGAGTTTTGCACCTCAATGATTTAGTTCAAATCTAAAGAATACCTCAGGAGCTAGTGGAAGTCATAGGTGTTGATTGAAAGGTGCTGAGCTGCCATGTGGTTCTTGAAGTAGGTTAAGCCTTGTTCAGCTAAGTGATAGTGTATATATAATGATAAAACTTTGCATCTACTTCTCTCCATCTGGCAACTTCTGCTTGAGTCTTGCAGGACTGGGCATCTTCTTAAACAGCAAAAATACACAAAATTAATACGCTACATACTTTCCCACCCATTTCTTCTGGAGTTGGAAGAAAATCTTTTGTGGTTCTCGGCATTTTGCAGGACTTGGCCTTGAATGCGGAATGTGGTCCTCTGGTGTCTTACTGAAATAATGTAAAGTGTGAGTTTGATAAATATGCTGACTGGACTGTATACCTACTGAAGCATATTTTGAATACTCCTCCCAAAAATGTCATATATAAATAGAACTGCTTTAAATTATTGCAGGCATCTGGTTTTATATAAGATCTTTGTGCCTCTCTGGTTTCTTGTATGTTAAAAAGTCAATTATTGCAAACTATCTCTGTAATTTCTGGATCATTACCCATTTTTCCTTAAGCAAAAATATCCTTGCTCAGAGATTGCTTAGCTTATAATCTAGTTACTCTACATTTGTAATGCTTTCATGAGATTTGAAGTACCTGTTACCATACCATTAATTATTATTGCGATGTCATAAGTTGTTTATTGTTTGCAGAAGTTGCTCCCATTTTTGTGTGTGAATAGGATTGAGTTGTTCTCTAGAATAACAGCAGCTTTAGTATCTGGTAATGATATTAATGGTATCTTCTATATCAGGAATTTTCTGAAGAGGTCACTGAATCTGTGTATAGAGTTTAACAGTCAAGGATATTCAGAAAATATGGTGGTGATATCTGACTTCAGGTAGAATAAAAGCATTCTGTGAGATCATGACGGTTTTGGACTTGACAGAAAAATTTAGCGGTACAGCATAATTTTCTCACAGTGCTGAGAGTTTTTCCCTGGGTTGTTGCAAGATCGTCTTTTTTCAAGTGAAGTACAATGGTATGCTTAAAAATATAGCTGTTTTTTTGGAAAAGATGCCTGTTTTCTCTATTGAAGAACTGATGTAATTTCATAAATATGTTTCTGTATTTGAGTTAGAAAAAGGTTATTCTCCTGGACATGTAACCCTCAGTTACAGCTATTGTCAAATGAAATAAACTTACTGAGAAGGACAGATAGTAAACCAAAGAGTCTTCTGCTGCAGGGGGCATTCTTTTTGGAGTTCACTTTCAAAATATTTGGTAGTGTTTGTAGCTGTGTAAATACAAATAGTGATTACTGCATTTAATAAATACAATGTACATATAATAAGTAATGCCAATGAATAGATTTTGACTGCATAAATATCAGATAATTAGAGTTAAACTTCATATCTAAATGCTTGTTTTTTGTAGAAGACATTTTTCTCAGATGTATTGATCTGAGCTGGTACTACATCGCATTTTGTAATACATCGACATTTCAAATTGCTGCCTTTCACATCTGTTACATCATATTATGGGTACTGAACAACGTAATAAAATTTGCTTTTTTTTCCTGTTTGATTTGTCAGGCACTTTTTTTTTTTAGAAGTGATTCATGGATGTCTTGCTTTTATTTTGGGTAATGTTTCATACTGACTCTTAAAGTTTTGATTTTGAACCTTTAAAGTACTAGCATTAATGAGGTATACACACACTTCCTATGGGTGGCTCACTGCTCCAGTTTACTGTTCATTAGTGGATATGAAGAGTAAATAGGTTTTAATTTCTGTTTGTCTATCTTAGTTTCTGTACCTCAGTTTATCTTTTGGCCAAACGGAGGCAAAGTAATCATCTTGCTTGTTAAAGTATCTTATGAAATACTGATGACCAGTATTAGTGATTAGAACTAATAATTGCTAGCACTGTTATTGATGTATTTTTCTTTGCTTCAGTTAGCAAAGAGAACATTTTATTTTGTTTCCATGTTTAGTACTGAAGGCTGAATTATGATGTTTTCTAAAATGGACAGTCAGCTCCAAGATATCTAGAAGCTATGTTTCTTCTCCTAAAAGTTATTTGGTATACAGAGTGCTTCTACTTTTTCCTATTTCTGTTCCCTGCAGCACTTTAGAGTAGACATTAATTCTCAATTTTGGAGCTCCCTTCAGTCACCCACATACTTCTGATATCTGCTGACTGCTAATGAATATGAATGAAATGAAAAGCAATCCCTCATAACTTAAAATAGTTATTGTAGAGCCTGATAGATATAGGCAGGTTTACATAAAACACTGTAAAGTGTATTTTTTAAAAACCCTCCCTGTAATTCTTTGAAGAACAGATGTCAAAATGTGCTACAGTAATTTCTCTGAGAAAGGAAATTGTATTAAATTAGAGGCATAAAAATCACACAAGAGGCAAATACTTAAATTCTTAAATTAAATTTTATACAGTACTGTGCATATGAATAGAGCTGCTTGAATTATTCATTGTGCATAACTCATTGGTCAAATTTAAGCCTTTTATGTTGAGGCACATCATGATTTCGATAGCTTTAGTTTTTGATTATTTATAGCGCTTCAATGAAGTCTTTATAAGAATAAATGTACAGTGCATCTTGCTCTGAAAAATACTTGGCCAAAATGATGGTATAGAAATCTGATGTGGTATAGAAATCTGATGTGGTTTAGAGGTCCATTATTAATCCCCTTTCTTAGAAATAAAAAGTCATGTGCATCATAATCGGTAATGGAAAAATTTGCATAATGACAGCAACACACCTATATCTGCTCTTGGGTTAAAACATTTACACACAGGTGTATGAAGAGAACAGATTTCAGGGTAGGTTGAAATGCAGAGCAAATATAGACAATATGATTAACTGGTTTTGAAAAGAATAAAGCGATTGTGGATTATCAACAGTTGATAATTGATGGCCACTTTTTGAGTTTTCTTATTCTATTTAAGAAAATTACTGTAGAACAATAAAATGGACTCTGATAGCAAGTGGGAGTGTATAAGGTCAATGTGAGTGTAACCTGAAAATCTTTATTAAAATACTGTCAACACTAAACCGATGTGAGAATCCACATAGAATCTGTTTGCAGTAAAGCTTTAGCTTGCTCTGGTGAAGGCAGGTGGAAAGTACAAATACATCCCTTCTGACAATAATGCTGACACTACTTGTTTGCTTTAGCAATAATGTCTAATGCTTTTTTAGTCAGAGTATGTACATAGTTATGTACCTGTAAGTACAAATAATAATGAAGTAAAATAATGAAAAGAAGCATCTCATTCCAGGTGTCTCCAAATGTGCCATATATAAACAAAACTGCTAAATTATTTTCTTAGTCTGGTTACTTCATTTGGGTTAATGCCCTTGTGTACTGAGATTTAACAATAATTACCAAATTGCAGTCTCTAATATTCAAAGCCGATGTTTAGACTGAAGGAAAAACAAAAGATCCAAACAGTTCAGAAACAAGTCAGTGAGAAACTAAACTATGCCATCTCTGAGAATTCTGGCACCAATATCCACTATTACCAAACACAATATGTGTAGATTATGTTAACAAGGTCTGTGACGTTGTCCTAGTTTACTACAACGTGTCAAAATAAAGTGTGGATAGAAGACAACACTTGTACTGTTTCATTGTGATGGCATTAAGTGCACTGCAGGACTTAATGCTTAGATATCTGTGTGTCACCCATTCAACACCTAAATACATTGTTAGCAAATATTCTGTGGTCACTAAGATTTGACACACTCTTTGAGTTTGTGCTGGGCAGATACTAAAGTCAGTTTTCATAGCAGAAGTGGAAGTCGGTAGTTTGCTTGGTCACATTTAAATAAGAAGTTGGGATAGTTGTCACGATGCTGACACATCGTCGGGACAGAGAAAAAAAAAAACTACTCAACGCCAGTGTAACTAATCACAGTTCAACGTGGTTGTGGTCAGGATTTTAATCATAGCTGGCTGATGTGGTAGCCATGCAACTACCTTTGGTTCCTGCTGGAGAAGTCAGTGTTACAGCAGCTCTGCTGACTAGTCGAGGAACATGCTGATTTTCTGCCATGTACAGAAATCCTTCAATAGGAACAGGAATTGCAGATGAGCATTTACTGCCATGCTCTTAGGCAGCAGTTATGTACAACTGTGGGTCAGACCTGATAATTCCAAAGTGCCATTAATGTAACAACAACAAATCAGCAAGCACTGAAAGAAAGGAAGTGTGTTGTATGTGAGTCTTTAGTCTTCAGTGGGTCTTCAGCTCATCCTAAAAAAAGGATTCCTAGAGCTCAAACATTTGGTTAGACTGGTTACCCTTGTAAGTAATACTGAATTTCAGCTCTTTTCCTCTTAGTCATGAGGAAAGAGTGTTTTTATATGGGACTGTTAAATATTTATCTTGTTCATCTTTAGTGATATTCTGTGGGTTCATCCCACCAGCGTAAGTGGACAAGCAGCACAAACTCAACCCTTTTTTTCCTGTTGCTGTTGTGGTCAGTGATCTTTCTTTGAGTGACCAAATGAAACTACTTTTACAAAAGGGAAAAGCGCAGCTGTTGTTGAGGGAGGCTGTGACTTAGCTCTTTGCAGTGACTGGCATCCCAGATGCTTCTGGAGTAAACTCACTTTTTGCAGGTATGAATAAGGGTTGCTACCTGAGGGACTTAAGGCATGTAGCGTTAACAGGCACTTTAACTGGTTTGTTGTTGTTTGGGGTTTTTTTCTTTTTTTTTATTATAATCAGACATCTTTGCCAGCTTCACAACCTTTTTCTCTATCCCAGTCTCCCAGAGGATTTGCAGCAGGCATCTTTTCCTTACTGTTGTGGAGTGGTTTAGGTTTGGCCCGTTGCCAGGAAGCTGCATCTTCTAATTTCTGATTTGTCCCAGTCTAGTTTTTCCTACTTTTCTATATCCATATTGAGATCTCAGAGAATGCTCTTTTCCTTACTCTCTCTCTCGTGGTTTGCTCACTCTTGAGCTTTCGCATGTTTTTTTCTCTCTCCTAACAGCAAAAGCCTAGATCACAAATACATTTTAATACTATTGTTGTTTTAAAGTAAGACTTGCTGGAGTCAGATGGCTGCTGCACTGCTGACCAGACTGGACCATTGTATTGGGTTTGTGTGGCAAGGTTTTGGTAGTGGGGGGGCTACAGGGGTGGATTCTGTGAGAAGATGCCAGAAGCTTCCCTTATGTCTGATAGAGCCAGTGCCACCCAACTCCAAGATGGACCCGCCACTGGCCAAGGCCGAGCCAATCAGCAACAGTTGTAGTGGCTCTGTGATAACATATTTAAGAAGGAGGAAAAAGAAAAAAAACACTGGGACACAAACTGCAGCTGGAGTGAGGAGTGAGAATATGTGAGAGGAACGACTCTGCAGACACCAAGGTCAGTGAAGAAGGAGGGGGAGGAGGTGCTCCAGGCACTGGAGCAGAGATTTCCCTGCAGCCCATGGTGAAGACCATGGTGAGGCAGGCTGTCCCCCTGCAGCCCATGGAGGTTAATGGTGGAGCAGATATCCACCTGCAGCATGTGGAGGACTCCACGCCAGAGGTGGTGGATGTGCCCGAAGGAAGCTGTGACCCTGTGGAGACCCCACGCTGGAGCAGGCTCCTGGCAGGACCTGTGGACCTGTGGAGAGAGGATCCCATGCTGGAGCAGGTTTGCTGGCAGAACTTGTNTGCTGGAGCAGGTTTGCTGGCAGGACTTGTGACCCTATAGGGGACCCACGCTGGAGCAGTCTGTTCCTGAAGGACTGCACCCTGTGGAAGGGACCCATGCTGGAGCAGTTTGTGAAGAACTGTACCCTGTGGGAAGGACCCATGTTGGAGAAGTTCATGGAGGACTGTCTCCTGTGGGAGGGACCCCATGCTGGAGCAGACGAAGAGTGTAAGGAGTCTTTCCCTTGAGGAGGAAGGAGCGGCAGAGAGACTGTGTGATGAACTGACCACAACCCCCATTCCCCGTCCCCCTGCACCGCTCAGGGGGGGAGGAGGTAGAGAAAATTGGGAGTAAAGTTAAGCCTGGGAAGAAGTGAGGGGTGGGGGGAAGGTGTTTTAAGATTTGGTTTTATTTCTCATTACCCTACTCTGTTTTGATTAGTAATAAATAAAACTGATTTTCCCCAAGTCAAGCCTGTTTTGCCCATGACAGTAATTGGTGAGTGATGCCTCCCTGTTCTTATCTCGACCCATGAGCTTTTCGTTATATTTTCACTCCCCTGTCCAGTTGAGAAGCAGAGTGATAGAGGGGCTTTGGTGAGCACTTGGCATCCAGCCAGGGTCAACCCACCACAACCATGCTAATCATTTGGTACTTGGAGCTCATGTTACAGTTAAGCACATTCTGGAGCTGGGTCAAACTCCTTGCCAGAGCATTGTTGAAAATAAAACTTCTTTTTTTTTTTTCCCAAGTCCACTTGGAAGTCTTGTTGATTAGCTATATTACATTGTCAATAATGTTTAATAAAGTTAAGTTTAAGTTAAGCTTAACAAAAGTTTTGTTAAGCTTAACAAAATGCTATTGGCTAGTAGTTGAAAACACCTACATAGTGCAATAATACGTGACAATAAATAAGACCGGGGGGAAGGTGTAAGTGAATACCAGAGGAGGTGTTATGTATATGGCAGTTATTGAGAGCAGACATTTATGGAAATTATCTAAAATGTAATTGTATTAAGTTTACAGCATATTTTTATTCTTAGTCTGTGTTCCTTTAGGAGGTTTCTTGACTCTCATGATATTCTTTCTGTCCTTGTCATACACTGTGAATAACAGAATTACAGAATGATTGAGGCTGGAAGGGACTTCTGGAGGTCATCTTGTGCAACCCCTCCCTGCTCAAGCACGGCCACCTAGAAGAGGCAGTCCAGGATCATGTCTAGATGGCTTTTGATACTGTAAAATATACAAATAAAATTAATATGTTTTAATTTATTAATATGTTTTAATTTAAATTCTCTGGAAAAAAAAGATATAATTATTCTTTTTAAAACAACTTTGAATTCAATAAACTTTAATTTTATACTGAATTTTGGAATGAAGCAAAGAAAGAAAAAAATAGAAGCAGACAATAGAAACAAGAAAAAAGTGTTCTGACAGTTGGATGAGTTTTATCTGTTTGTTGACCAAAGATTAGTTTCCTTTTTGTCTCTTGAAGATCCAGCTGGACTGTAGTTCTCATGGATATTGGCAGAAGATTTTTGTCTTTGGGTTTACTAGTACCCATCTTTATCATCAGTATATTATTCGTTTCAGTTTGAAGTGCCTGCAATTCATGAAAGTATTCAGGATTATCATTGGTAGTGATAGAACTTCACATTTATTCCTCTCTCAACATGTTTCAGAATCTATATACAAAAGACATTTTTAACGTCTGTATTTACAGGGCAGATGATTGTTTTGCTTTGGTTTGCCTTAACATTGTTATAGAGAAGAATAAAGCTAAGGCTGGTTTTGGAGATCTGGTGAAATCTTAGGAGAGCAGGAAAGCAGAGGCAAGGACATTCCACAATTACTGTGGTATACAACAAAACAGGAACAGCCAGAATCGGTGAGATTCAGGGCCATGTTGGTTTAGCTACTGTGCGAGCAGAGATCATGAATCTCTGTCCTAGGGAGCATAAAGGCTGAGAAAATAAGGTATAGAAAGGGATTTACAATAATAAATGATTATTAGTATAAATCTAAAATATTTTTACACTTTATATTGCTGATTCCACTAAAAATGTATGATGTAGAACAGTCTGAAACGTAAACAGTGTTTGATAGGGCCATTGCTGTTCAAAATCTGCCTCTGTTGGTTGGGGGTGTTTGACACAAGCTACACCGTCAAGCTGGGGTGTCTGGCATCTTCATTTGTTATAAGATGCCCACAGCCTTGAGAAACATGGTCATCCTCAGATTCTGGAATGCTGAGCCAGGAACTGAGGAAACGTGATTTTTTTTTTTTTTTTTGACTGAAAGAAGAAAATCCAGATGCTCGACAGTTTTTTATTGTGTGTCTAGAGCACATAAGATGACAAAAAATTCCTACAAAAATATCTTACTTAATAGTTATATACTCTTTGTGCCAACTTACCTTGGAGACTAATATGTCTCTTTTTATGGGCTTAAAGAAGCAACAGTGTTCTAGGAGATGACTTATATTTTGGATTATTGATGACATGAATGAAACCCTTCAAAATGGAATGGAAAATTGGTTTTTAAATTTAATTTTTATTTAACATAAATGTCTTGTTAGCCTAGAACATCCTAGAACCTAGAGCCATCCTAGAAGAATATGTCAGACTCAGAAATGGGAACTGATATGTAGGACTGTTCTGTGGAAATAATTAAAAAATTTTGATTCAGCAAAAAGCTTATGAACCAAGGTCATTTAAGCTCCATGACAGTCCCTTTGAAACCAATATACTATTTGAAACACTTGGAAAGAATCTTACTAAGTCTCAAACTAAGTGTTGTTGGTGTTATCTTATTCTAAAAGTAGTAGCTTTAGCTAAAAGTATTCCTAAACAGAACAGAAATGCAAGACTTTCAGGAGTATGTTGTTGGTTGGAGTCTTCATAGACAACGTGGTGGTTCCTTTTTATTTTCCCCTATTTTTTTAGTGGTTCATTTTATTATAAATACATTTAGTTTTGTGAGGCATGTTCTGATTTTAATTGGTATTTAATATGATAGTTAAAGCAAGCAAGCTACTGTATATTTTATTTTATTAGCATAGATTTTTATTTTATTAGCATAGCATTACTGTACTGTTAAATCCAGAATAAATAATGTCTATATTTAAGATAGTTACAGTGTTAATTATTTTACACTGGAGTTTGTTATTTTACACTTACCAGTAAATTAATTTGGCTCAGCTGATACATATTCAATCCAGATCCTTGTGAAATGTACTTGCTTGAAACCTTGTTTCAGTATTTCAGAGTATATTGCTGGCAAATGTAATTAGTTTATGTAACTGAATTAACACCTACCCAAGTAATATATCCAGTTGCTCCTTTTCATCTGTTGAAAGATTCCAGTAGAAAGTAGAAATGGCAAGTGTATTTTTCCCCATAAAAGACCATTTTAAAAATTACAAAAGTTGACCATATTTTACTAGATTCCTCTTTAGGCAAATGTAAGGTTTTATCATTAAAAAAAAAATAAAATAAAAAAAACAAAACAAAACAAACAAAAAAGACCCCCAAAAACAAACAAACAAACAAAAAAAACCAACCAAAACAAAAAAAACTACAAAAAAACCCAAACTAAAACAAAAAACAAACCACACCAAGAAACAAAAAAAAACACCAAACAAACAAACAAAAAAACAAAACCAAAAAACCAACATGTTTGTCTACAGTTTATCTGCACAGGTTAACTCTGTGGAATAATGTAGAATTAAGAGAATCATCTCTGAAACTACTATGTTTCTGTATAGAATGAGAATGCAGAAACATTTGTGAGTGTGTGTGTGCACACTTCTACTACTATTATATGCAAGTGTTTTTACCCAGCCTTGTGCAGCTGGAGTACTGCGTCCAGCTCTGGAGCCCTCAGCACAAGAAGGACATGGACCCGTTGGAGTGGGTCCAGAAGAGGGCCACAAAAATGATCCGAGGGCTGGAGCACCTCTCCTACGAGGACAGGCTGAGAGAGTTGGGGCTGTTCAGCCCGGAGAAGAGAAGGCTGCGGGGAGACCTTATTGCGGCCTTTCAGTGCTTAAAGGGGGCCTACAGGAAAGATGGGGACAATCTTTTTAGCAAGGCCTGTTGTGACAGGCAAGGACTAATGGTTTTAAACTAAAGGAGGGGAGATTTAGGCTAGATATAAGGAAGGAATTTTTTACAATGAGGGTGGTGAAGCACTGGAACAGGTTGCCCAGAGAGGTAGTGGAGGCCCCATCCCTGGAAATACTCAAGGTCAGGTTGGACGGGGCTCTGAGCAACCTGATCTAGTTGATGATGTCCCTGCTCACTGCAGGGGGCTTGGACTAGATGACCTCTAAAGGTCCCTTCCAACCCAAAGCATTCTATGATTCTATGATTTTGAAATGTTGATAAGTTCCTCTCAGTGACCTCAGTCTCCTGAATGTATTTTTCTTTTTTTACACCTCACTGTCCAACGTCTCGTTCCCAGGAAATCTTTCTTGCATTTTCAGTTTCTTTGTTGTTTTCTTTAGACATACTAGTGGAATTTGGTACTATTAATTGTATGACTACAATTATCTTTTACAGTGGCGGGCTGCTGTTTATTCTTTTCTGGATCAAAGAATCTTTTACGCTCCAGAAAAGTTAGGCTTTGTGTGTTACTTTCAATGAACTTCTCAGTCTTTCTAGAATGGGAATAGACTTGCAGATGATTACATACCACTGCTAATGAAAGTGCAATAAATGATAGACTCTTTTCTTTGTCCTTTGGCATCATGAACACACTTTGCTTGTCAGCTCATGCATTTGATTTTTTTTTTGTAATTTTTTCAAAGATTACGGACATCTTTCAAAGACACCTAAACATAAAATCTTAAAAAAAAAAAAAAAAAAAAAAAAAACCCAAAAAAAAAAAAATTAAAAAAAAAAAAAAAAAAAATAAAAGCCAAACAAAGAAACAACCAACAAAACAACCAACCAACCAACCAAAAAAACCAAAACAAACAACAACAACAAAAAAACCACACCACCAAAAAAAACCCCCAAAAACCTAATGATCAAAACTTTAGACAAATAGTATCCTTTCTTCTAGGGCTAATCAAGAATTACTGGACAAAAAACTTTCTCTTCATCAGAGAGCACTACTGTATCAAAACCATTTTTAAATTTTATTTTTCATATTTTTAAAGCTTTTTTCCTCTTTCTAATGAACAGGAAATAGAATATGCTGAATTAAAATAAATTATTTTTTTAATCAATGATATACATTTTCAGTTCGAAGTGATGCTTTAAAATAAAAAACAAATATAAGAAAAAGGTTCAAAATTAAAACAAAGTAATTGAATGTGAACCAAGGTGTTGCCTTTTTCATAACTGAAAAGTTTAAGACTCTTGTTTTTCAAATTACTAGGAGACAAAGTTTATGAAATTCTTGCAAAAGCTTATATGAGGAAAATTTCAGCTCTGTTATTTTGATAGTTGACATTTTATATTACAGTCTCTTTCAAAAAACGTAGCACATTAAATCTGTCACTTTTTTGTATTACACTTAGGAGAGCGTTTTGCAGAAATTTGTTCACATGGAGAAAATTCTTCAGCCAACTTGTCATGTACACATTTGTGCCCCCTCCCCTTCCAATTATTTTTGCTGTATTCAGGATTTTCCCTCCTCCTTTCTTATTTTATCATAAATTGTGTGACACTGAGAGCTGAGGAAGTTAAAACAAACCTTAGTAAACCACTGACTGATTTTTTTTTTCTAACTGTAGTGATTGATTGTCTCTAAACAAACAAAACCCAAAACCTCAAGCGAAAAACCAAACCAGTGTGTGCTTAAAACCTCTTTTTATATCTGTGAGGGACATAGTATTTACGAGTAAGAAAAAGAGTCTTTTACTTTTTCAACTCAAAGTCATTTTCCCCACAGCCCTCCTATGGATCCTTATAAGTTTCATCCATAAAGAAGTTGTTGTTACTCTATTCATATATGATCTATTTTAATACGCACTGCATTCTGGCATGTATGGGACTTTGGTGGAAAATTTGAACTCAAAAGCAGTTTGAGATGACGCATGAAGCCTGCTGGTCCTGCTGCATCGTTTATTGTATCTTGAAAGTTGGTTGAGGGGGGAAGCAAACAAAAAGTCAGAGCAGCTGGAGAGAAAGGAGGACTTGAGAGGGCATAGAAACAAGGAATGCAAATACATGGCTGGAAAGTCACATAGCAAAAGACAACTGAGGAAGAGAAGTATCATTTCAACCATACAGTTTCTGACATCTGAATAGACAAAAATCACAGTCTATCTGTATTTCAGGGACTTT
Source organism: Balaeniceps rex (assembly GCA_013401315.1). Classification (NCBI taxonomy): domain Eukaryota; kingdom Metazoa; phylum Chordata; class Aves; order Pelecaniformes; family Balaenicipitidae; genus Balaeniceps; species Balaeniceps rex. The sequence continues at coordinate 10,536 of VYZW01057024.1, read as the reverse complement.
AGTTCATAATAATGGGAAATGGTAGTAAAGGGGCCAGAGAGGATTGGAGACGTTGGGAAGAGTACAAGTGGTCTCTTAGTTCACATTTATTATGTTATTATTAAGACAGAGAATTACTATTAGAAGGGGGAGTGTTGGACCCATCCAGATACAAAGTGAGCCAATGGATCTTATAAATGAATGTAATCACTCAGGAAAATCCACAACTGAAGTACAACAGAGAAGAGGAAAAACTGTACTTAATAAAGAACTGATTTATTAGAAAACCTCCTTTTTTACAGTATGTCTTTATGGTACCAGCAGAAGTGTAAGGCAGCAATTCAGCCCAGGAAAGCTGGGACTGGCTGTAGCTATAGACACAGTAACGTGGTGGAGCTTGTAACGGGCCCCTTTCCCATACTGCCAGTGGGGAGGTTTCAGACCACTGTGACAGCGCTGCTACCTGACCATGGGAAATGATGCTAAATATCACCCTTGATCTCTGTCCAGATTGCTTGGGACAATTGTATATACACACACGTTATTTAAAAAAAAAAAGAAAAAACAAACACAAAACAAACAAAAAAACAACAACAAAAAAATAAAAACCACCAAAAAACCCAACCAAAAAAACCAAATGTGCACCAAAAACCCCACCTATACATATTTGGATGCTATTAGATTATGAACTGTCCAAGATCCACAGCTGTGCATGAGCCTGCCAGTAGCAATAAAGGAGTGACACTTCCTTTTGATTTCTTCTTGGGTTGGAATTGGCCTCTCCTCTTTTCTCAACCATTGGGTCATGTTTTCTTAAACAGCAGTGTTTTTAAAAGACTATTTGTTTTCCTAAAATGCACTGAAATAACATTGCAGCAAAATCAAAAACACAAATAGCAATATGACAGTTCTCTTCCCTATACATATTAATTGGTTTTCCCTGAGCTCTTGCAATGTGGGAGTATTTTCTTACTGTCCAGTGGCTCTGAGCTTTCCTGGATAACTAGGAAATTTGCTTTTATCTATCACATTGACAGCTATAACAGCTGACTTGTGTGCTTCCCAATATTTGAATAAGAGAAGGATGTTGTCACAAATGGATACACACAGAGAAAAATAGGTCAAGACAATCTTCTGCACCCCTTCAGACTGCCAGAGTTTACTATTCCTGTTCCCTTTGAAGGGGAGTAAGATGGGGAAGTATTTTCCTTCTTTTCAGGGGTGACCTGTTAGTTCATTTAACTTTTAAAGTGCTTCAATTGAAATATAGAACTGGCCTCTGGTCATTTTTTTT
>VYZW01057023.1:289651-344981 GCA_013401315.1 Balaeniceps rex | reverse complement strand
CTTTGATTCTCAAAATCAGACCACATGCTTTTGATAAGGGACCAGTGTATTAATACTCACTGGCAATATCATTTAAGCTTTACAGCTATGAAGAACATTCCTTCCAACATTTGCCAGTGCCTGCTCTTGTCTTTCACGCTGATTTAAAAAGTTTTAAGCTATTTATTTATGTGGTTGTTGGTCTTGAAAAGCTCTTTTCATTTGTGTTGGATCACAGAAACCGAATGCTGGAATTACTATTTTTAGAAAGTGCTGCCATTTGTGTTAGTGATAAAATGTATCATGTTGTTATGGCAACTGAAATCCTAATGTACTGATTAATGACACTGACATTATTTGATGGAAAGACTCATTTGATGCTGTTCAGTCCTCTGGAATATTTTAATGAACTTTTTCTTTTAATTTAATATTATTTGGTGCAAGACAGTTAGTTTTATATGAATTCTGTGTGCAATACTTTCTTAAAAGATTGTCATGTTACAGTAGCTTAGTGATCCCAGACTGTGGTCAGAGACAGTTGTTTCACCTGAACACCTTGAATAGATTTCCCTTATAATAGTGTTTCTAGATTTGCTATTATAAGGCCAGTCTCTTTTTCAGGTATTCTAATAACCTAGTAATACTGGCAGTTGATCCTGTATATTGAAAAACTGGATACTGTGCATCAGAATAAAATGGAGGTTTTGTCTCTTAATCTTCTTTCTCATAGCTTCTGTTTCGTAATATTTCCTGAAAAGACAAAGTTCTACACATTTGGTCTTTGAGATTTCTTTAACTTGTCATTTCCCAAAGGTTGGTGAATTCAGCCCTGATTTTAGTGGATGCAGTTTTGGTGTCCTTGTTCCTTTGCTGTGTATTACAGCAGGGCTGAATCTGGATTCCTGGTTGCCTTGGTTTCCTCAGCTTCTCCTGGTATTCTAGTTNTAAACATTCAAAAGTTTCTCAAAATTCAAGCAAAACATTTAACCAGTACTTTAATTTTGATCTCTGGCTATAGTAGTTGAAATTTTCAAGTTAGTTTTGCAGACATTTAATGTCAGTTTTGAAGATGTCTTCCTTGAAATTGCATAATTGTGATCCACTGTTCCAATGGTTGAGCTGGAACCCAAGAGTTCTTTGATTCTCAAAATCAGACCACATGCTTTTGATAAGGGACCAGTGTATTAATACTCACTGGCAATATCATTTAAGCTTTACAGCTATGAAGAACATTCCTTCCAACATTTGCCAGTGCCTGCNCATTTCCCAAAGGTTGGTGAATTCAGCCCTGATTTTAGTGGATGCAGTTTTGGTGTCCTTGTTCCTTTGCTGTGTATTACAGCAGGGCTGAATCTGGATTCCTGGTTGCCTTGGTTTCCTCAGCTTCTCCTGGTATTCTAGTTGCATGGGTTTGGCTGTAAAATAGTTGTAACTACTGTTTCTGATACATAAAAATGCATCTGCAACTCTAAACACATCACTATGGTGATTAAACTGATTCAATGGGCAACGTAAAATAAAAATACTTGTTTGTTTCAAAAAATGTTAAACTTTCCAGTTAAATTTAGCATCCAGTCTCTGTGCATTATTACTCATTTAGATCCAGAAAAATAACGGGACAGAATTCATAGCATTGTTGGTAAAAGGCTGTAGCAAGTTTTAAATCTCTGACCACTATCACTTTCAGCTCTTCCTTTTTGACCGAGGATGGAATCAGGGGCTGTCAAGATAAAGCAAATAGCATATATTTGCTGGTAGATGAAAAAAAATGTGTCTGTTTACAAAGGACAGCAAGAAGCCACAGGAGGTAGAAGGTAGATGACGAAGATTATCAGTCTTTTAAAAGATGCAGGGGAGTGCAGGTGAAAAACTAATGTATGCAAATTAAATCCTTCTACTATTTTTTTCATGATTGCAGAAATAAAGAAGCTACTTTCTTGTTATCAGGGTCATATATGCGAGTTTATCTATGTACGATACAAAGAGATGAAGAAGCCTTCTTTTGTTTTAAGACTAAGCTGTTTTCACAGTTGAAGTAAAAGGTCTTTTTAATGTAACTGACACTGATTTTTAATGTGTATTTTTAGCATATGTCTTTAATTCCTTGTATGTAGTTCAGTTATATTCCCTACGATTTGCAAATTATGTTTTTGTTTTGTTTTTTAGAGAGCAGATAATAAAACAGTCAACAGAACTGGTCTGCAGAGCTTACAGTGAGTTATATGCAGCTGTGATGGATCCTTCAAATGAATATAAGGATCCAGAAACCATACTACATAGATCTCCCCATCAAGTTCAGGCACTCCTTTCATAGTCTTGCTTCCCCCAGATTTACCAGAATCCATAATTCTGTATTTGTTGAGTATTTGCATTGAGTTATTTTTCTGTTTTGAATTTTAATGTGTAACTATATAGTTAAAATATGTAGGAATGCTGTTTTGTTTAATCTGCTTGGCAGAAGTCTAGTCTTTCCTGTGTCTTTGAATACCTTCTATAGGCCAGAAAATAGAATATAGATTAAAAATTATTTTAATGTATTCCTCTAATGGAAATGGACCATGACAATATGCAATCTCTTTGAAAAAGGAGAAAGAAGCTTTTTCCTTGCTGTACATAATCCTTTCAACTAGAGGTTGAACCGGTGTCTCTTATGACCTCACCAATATTTTTATTTGCTCTTTTCCCTGTTCTTTCACTCCTTTTCTCAGCCTATCATCAGTAAACACTGATAACTGTAATTTTAATACAACTGATAGACTTTGAATGTCTCAAGTGCATCACTTCTACAGCTCATAAACCATTTCAGAACATTTGATGCTGTTTTTCAAATCCTGTTGATTAAATGTTTGAGGCAAAATTTGTGTGCTTTTTTAGAATCCATTATCATTGTTGCTAGTTCTGGTACTTTCTGTAAGAAAAAGAAATATTTGAACTACATGCATGTACCTAACCTGGAACTTAATGCTTTATGTTATTTGTATAATTTTGTTTTACTGGAAGGATTTTGTTTTAGTGCAATCATTCTGTAGGAATCCTTGTATCAGTTGAAAATTGCTGATCTTTTAAGGCTGGGACCAATAACAATGTAGGTTAGGAAAATGGTTTGCACAGCAGTATGGCCTTTCCTCCTTCATATGTACATGTTTTTTGTTTTGCTTTTTTGTAAGTACAGAAAAAGTCCCATCTGCTCTGGTACAAGCACTTATTCAGTTAATAATCCACCAAGATATTTTCATGGTTTACATGTCTGCAGTAGTGCTCCTAAAAATTACAGTTAAGTTCACCTGTGGCAGCCACGGGTGGTCCTGGGAATTATGTGGGAGAGCCAGGGTGTGTAGTTGTTCTAGGCTGGTGTGTAGAAAGCCATGAGTGAAGGTTTCATTTCTTTCCTCCTTTGGTGCAAAGCTGAACCTGCTCTGTGTAGAAACCCTAATTATATGGAGAGTTACGATTTAGGGGAGCTTTGCTTCCAGTAAAAGAGGAAAATAGATAAGTAGGACACTTGTTCTCTGTTGGGCCTTATGATAATTTTCTGCAAATTCCTTAAACATATTCTTCTTTTAGGAAAGCTTTGTTATAGAGAAACCTTCAGGAAACAAAAAGTTAGTAAAAGGAATTTGGGGTGTTTTGGGGTAGGTTTTTTCTTTGTTGGGTTTTTTTAAAGAATAATTTAAGCTAACTTTCATTGGAAGCATTTCACTTTTTTTCCCTCTTTGTTGTTGTATGGGTGCCACAGAATTACTACAGTTGCCTGAGTTTACACTTGTATTAGATGTGGCATATTTATATACATTCAAGGGGGAGATGAGCAGTCATTCATATTGAATAACTTACATATTTTATTTTTATCAGTAATAATATTCCCCATATAAAATACATACTTAGTGGCAGCCAAGTCTACAGTTTTAGTGTATGCTTGCAAAAGAGCAAGAAATAGAGAAGAGCGGCAGCAATACATTTTAGTCTCTTGGAAAACTCATTGCACAAGATATATCCAGTGTGCTCGGAAAGCAGCTTCCTTGGTAATACCACAATAAAGCAATAGCTCCTTTTCCAAATGGGCATAATTTGTTGGTATAATGAAGATTTGAAAGTGTAGGTGTCCCTGGAGTTCTTGGATCAGGCATAAATTCTTCTGTAAATGTGAATGTTAGATTTATTCTGTTTAAAAACTCCAGACCTGTAAGACAAAAGACTCTAGAAGCTTAGAAAAGCTCTAATGGAAAATTATGCTGGTTTACTACGTAAGGCACTTTAAATTACTCAGATTTTGCATTACCATAGTATACATTCAGAAGGCTGTTCATTGTTGTTTAATAATGTTAATATTGCTTAATATGCCTATAATTATTATCTAATATATGAAAATTACATCAGTTGTGAAAGGATTGTAAATTAGCTTGTTATTAGATTAATATGAGTGAACTTTCTCCTGAAATTACACTCAACCTCAGTCTCCAATAATCAGTTAGTAGTTTGCATGAGGATTAGTAAGAAGTTGCTTCCTATCTTTGAGTCCATGTAGAGACTTATCCATGATTTTATCTTCTCTTAATAAAAGTGCAAAAGCTATAAAAGTTGTACCTTACAAAAATTAAAGTCAATCACTAATTTTGGTCTGTGCGATTGAAGTAAATGACAAAGGGTCACAAATGAGAAAGGATGTCAATAAAAGCATTTGATTTACTGACTTCTGTCTTCCATGTTGTTATTTCCTCTTGCTTGCCTTCCTAAGAGGAGGAAGGAAAAGGTGATTAGATCTTGACCTGCCTTTTCTAGCTTGGCATTTCTGACCCTTTTATTTTACAAATTCCCAGGATTTCCACACCAGGAACCGTGAAGCTGCAGTCCTCTAATTGCTGAGTTAGATGGATGACCCATAAGCATTGCAGTAAGTGGAATCATTCTGGGTGTCAGTACTGGGTCCGTGTTCAGACCAGTTACTGCAGGTCTGACTTGAGCATCACAGTGCAGGAAGAGATGCTCACCTGGCTGGGCTGAGTTAGTCGGCACTTCTGCTGTTGGTCCTTAAATGCTTTATATGGAGGGGCACGCCTTCAAAGAGTGAGTCCGTTACTCTGTGCTAGGCAGCAATATGCTTGGGAAAACTCGGTAAAGAGAGGTGTTTGAAGCAGCGCTCTCAACATTTGACATTCTGACAACCCAATTCTGAGAACAGATGCATAAAAGGCCTCTTTGTGCATCATTGTCTGATGCAGAGAGCACTTTTGTGGGAAACGGGAGAGCTGGGTTGTGGGCCAAAGGAGTTTGGAATCGACATCTCCTGGCTTCCTGGAGAGCACCCAAACCCTTGGCTGTTGTGTAGTATGAGATGGGGCAGCTCTGTTTCTTCTCTTCTGAATTTAGCAGCTGTGCATAAATCAATACAAAATATGGGAGGCATGAGATAGAATAAGCAAGGAGGAGTTTGGCCCTGTGGCATGTACGTGAGAGCTCTTGTGAGGACTCCAAGGTCTAGATCTTCCTCCAGTTGTTATGTAGGGACCTTATCTTTGACCTCTCATATATGAGTCCCTGAAACAGAATCAGGATCCCAGGACTTTGTCACCCACAGAACATCCAGCAAACAGCAAGATACAGAGTTGAATTTGGGTTGGCCCCAAGGTGGTTCATCCACACTGGTGACAATGCCTCTGTGTTCAATCCTCTGTGTACAATTTTCTCCTCCCCTCTTTGTAAATATGCACACCACTATGGAAATAAAACATAAAAGTTGTTTTAATTATAGCAAGCACACAGCAGCCCAGCCACAGTGATTTTTTGTTTCCTATTATAGGAAAAGAGAAGCTTAAGGAGGTTTGGAAAGGTGAGAATACATTTGTTTTGCAGCATTTCAGAGTGCTCCTCCCTATTCTCTGAGATTTATGACTCTAGCCCTGCATTTTGTCTGTTAGACTCAGCTGTAATTATTTTTATTAAAGTTTTTGAAATATGTGTTGGAGGAAAATACTTTCAGAACCGCTAAACTTTTCCATTCATTTAAAAAAACTCTTGTCTGTTCTTTGATCCCTTTGCTTGCCTTGCTGAGTCACTTTGCAGGCAACCCAGGGGGTGGGAAGCTTATAAAATTTTGAAAATTAAACGAAGGGGTTAGACATATTTCCATGAGTAAAACACACCCTCCAGAAGCAACACAGACATGGGTGTGGGTTTGTTTGAAATCCACCGACACCTGCTTCTGAGGGAAAATGCAGAAAAAAGACATTTGCTTATGATGAGGGCACCCATCCAAAACAGCCATGGTAGGGTTAGATGCCGTAAATTGATGTTAAATTGATATTATGTTTGAATAGTTTGGAGAATTTTCAGAATGCAGATTAGAAGAAACTGGCAGTGGAAGTAAAAGGTATGTCATATAACTGAACTCCCTCGCATATTGGATTTACTTGTTAAAGCTTTCCAGAACCTCTGCATCTTCTCCCCACCGCTCTTAGGCACTTTGGAAACTAAACTTCAAGACAATCCTGCAGCTGCTACACCAATTCTAACCCTTGGGCAATTCAGAGTAAAATGAGATGCTTTGAGTCACCCAGTGGCGCATACAAAGCAGTAGTTGAACTCGGAGCCAATTTGTTTCTTGAAAGAATTTCAAAAAAATGGGAAATGAATATAATTTGAACTTGGATATTAGTCCTGAAGTGTAGGAGAGGCAATGCCCTTCATATGGCAGGGTAGGTCTCTCCAGCTGTCTGCTGCATGGTAGGAAGCCAACTTCAGTTTTTCAGAATCAAACTACTTCTTTCAAACGTTTTTTAAAGGTGAGCATGTGCTCCTGGGCTGTACTAAACCGGGTGTTTGCTGCCCAGCTAGGCTGCTGGGCTGGTGCTCCAGCAGGGATGTTCACGCTAGCCCAGTATATGTGGTTACCAAATGCTCAAAAGGTAGGTGAACCTCTTGTCACACAAAGGTCTTCTGATAGCCCAGCTTTTTACATCCTTGAGTAAAGAGCTACTTTATGTAAAGCTGGTATAGGGCTGAAGTAAACCCAAGACATTGCTTCTGTCTTGGTCCTTGACTGACTGTTCATCCCCTCAAAGATGATGCAGGTACATCTTCAGTAATCTGCAGAATCCTCTGGTGCAAAGCTATGGGAAGACAAAGTGCGAAGGAGCCATTTACACCTGAAAATGTGCACTTATCCCTTATCTTACATACCTTAATGTACATATATCATGTACATTAAGGCCTAAATGAGGGTACAACCCCCTCATGCTACAGTCGTCACACAGACTTTGCATACAATGGAAGGATGAATCACAAAGGCTTTTCTTTTAACAAAAGAAGTTTATTTTGACTACCTTGCTTTAGCAGTAAGGGAACCTTGATCGAGCAAGATATGGCTGAAAGGTGTTTGATACATTACTGCAGAGCAGCTGACAAAAAAGAAAAAGACACTTGCATGTTTCATATTCAGACAATGAAGCTTTCATTTGCTGCCTAGTTCACAGATGTGGTATTGTCAAACTGCAGGAAAATGCCTGGCAGACTGTATCATTGACTATATTTAGGGAGAAAATTCAGAACACACTATTTATAGAAGCCCCACAAATAAGCACAGAGTTCTTATCAGCCAAAGATAACATTAGTCGTGATTTATCAAAGTAATCTTTATTTTTTGGAAAATAGATAATAGGGTGTAATTTAATCCTTTGTGAATGTAATGTATATTTCAAAGGGTTCTTTTTTGTCAATAAAACCATTTGTTGTACTTGTTAAGCTAATTAGTCTTGTTGCTGTTGCTTATGACAGGATAAAAGATGCCTGTTAATGAAAACGGGGAGGAGAAGACAGGTTCGAAAGTTTGTGAAATATTTTGTACTCCTTGCAAGCCAGTTTGCTGATCAAAACAAGTTTCGCCTCTTTCGCTGCAAGCCTGAGTTTGTGCAGATGGTACATTTTCCCTTTTTAATTCCAGAATGGATTACCCCAAAGCTTCATCTCACCTCTGGGTGGTTCACCTGCTACAGGCATCAGGGGCTCCTCTGACTCCCCTGGGTACCGATGCCGGTGTGAGCCACCGTGCCTGCCGGCCCCGCAGCTCAGCGCCAACCGGGAGGGTGACGTTCCTGGCTGCTTCTCCCTGCTCTTTGCATTTTTTCCACCATGTGCAAACACATTCCAGGAGTCATGGAGAAGGCAAAAAGGGAAGAAAACAGCTGCCTGGGCGCCTGCACCCGTCCCTGGCCAGCCACGCGCCTTTTGCTGGGCGAGGGCAGGTTTTGCAGGGGCAGAGCGTGGGGCTGAAGCTGTGCCGAGTCTTGGCTCTGCAAGAGGCCCCAGCAGCAGTGCCAGGCTGCAGAGGCAGGACATGAGCTCATTCTCTGGATGTGCAGTTGACCTTGAAAGATCAGAGTCAGAAGTGGGTAAGAGTCAGAAGAGGACACACATTTTATTATCATTGGGGGTTTTTTTTCCCTTAGTGTTTTTGATGTCCTTGTTTGTAGCCTAGCAGCTTCATGAACTTTTAATAGGAATTTATGAATGATTTTCAGAAGATGACTCTTAAAAGACTGGCTAAGCTCTTAAAGGTCCTTCTCCCTTAGAAATGGCTCAGAAAATGCCTCTTAGAAGGACCAAGTTATGGAGAAATCCTTAAAGAAAGGTCTTGTCCCTACTGTCTGTGTCAGTTCTGCATGCTCATCCCAGTTCCTTGGTTCTCTTTGTACCCTCTGTTGTACAAACTGTCCAAATACAACATTTCTAATCCTGAATTACTGCATCCAGAAGTTTCACGGGTCCTCAAATCTCCTGGACACGGAGGTGAGAAGCCTTGGTCATGCTTCCAACTCCCATAAGTCCCACTGGAGAGATCATGGAGCAGATCTGCCTTCTCCAGCCCTTCCCCACCTTGCTCCACAGACACCTGCCTACTTCAGCAGGACAGACTTGTCCCTGTTCAGGAAGGCTGGTGCTTCTGCTGCCTCTGTTCCCACTGTCCTGAGCACAGGGCGGTGGGCTCACAGCTTGGGGTAGGGCTGTCCTGCTCCTTCTTGGCTAAAAAGAAGGAACAGGCAAATTACCAGACAAGCTACTTGGTTTGTGTAGATGAAATATACATGAAATATAGCTTTCACTTCAGCAAATGCTGTCAGAAATTTGACTGGTATGTCCAACCATTCTGCCTTTGGGTCAGGTGGCCCTGCTGCTCCATACCCAAATACTATGGGAACGACAAACATTTATCCCTATGAGGATCTATCCCCACCTGTGGCTCGGAGAGAAACCTGTGCCTTGGGTCTGGTGCTCCAGATAACAGCAGCAGAACCGACTGCGTGTCTGCTTGCAGCAGCCCTGCTAACGCTGTGAGGAGGAGCCGATGTGCCCCAGGGACTTCCAGGACAGCGACCCAAGCAAATTCCAGGATGAGATCAGCTTACCAGCACTTTGACTTGGAAAGGGCTCCAAATCTGAGTATGTCATAGCAACGTGGTCCTCTCTTTGGTTTCAGTGACAACTTATACTTGAAGACACTTTTGCACTGTTTGGTTTGCTTATAAAATACACTGATTCCTTCGGATCCCCTGTGTGGCAGCACACAGGAATATCACAGCAGTGATAAAAATGTGTTAGCTATCTACTTAAATGGGATCAGTTTAGAGAGTCCTTTGGTTTTTATTTTTTACATCCAGAATGACAAAAGGACCGAAAACTGTTTCACAAAGAGTGTACGAAGTAGACTGCCACGTGAGGAGTGGTACCAGTTAGTCCTTGTTCTCCTAATGAGAAGAGATGTCAGGCTATTTTCAAACCACCTGCGATGGGTATGCAGCCCAGGCATGGTAACGCCTGAACATAAAGCTGTGGCTCAGAGTAATGCAGAGCACTTACAGAGTGGATCCTGGCATCTTGTTGAGTCAACAGAAAGAGCTGGGTGGCTCCTGGAGGCCTCTGAAGGGTGACGTTGTGGGTCCTCGAGACTGCGAATCTGCTTTTCAGGTGCCAATATCGTGTCAGAGCCACTGTGGTTGCACGGTGAGAAACACTGTACAAGGTACAAGCTCCTGCTGCCACTCCAAATCTTGTTCAAGACAAATTAGAGGGTTTTGGAGGGGTTATTGTGCTGTAGCAGATTTTGTACTGGATCAGGTTGTTCTCACGCCTCCAAGAGGTTTTCAGCCATTTGTTATATGTCTTTTCCTCACCTAGACACAAAGCTCCTTGGAAAAGGAGTTGTGCATTTTCCATATCTTTATACAGCATCGTATTCCCAAGGTTTTCTGGTGTAGCCCAGAAAGTCCTATTGAGCACTAAGCTGAGACCACAGAGCAGCAGCGACAAAGCTGAGCCGTCTGGAGGTGACACCACGGTGGGTACGGTGAGAGCAGAGACTGCACCAGGCACGGGGCAGTTGCTGCCCGAACCCCCCTGATGCTGCTGCATGATCAAGGTCAAGGAGAGTGGGCTTGGGATGCAGGCTCGTCGCTGCCATGGTATTTTGCCTTTCCCTCTGATTCCCCTTTTCCTTACAAAGCTCACACACTGCTGAAGCAAGTGTCTATAAACAAGACAGCAGTTGTCGCTTCCCATGTGCTCGTGTCCAGCCGCCTCCTTGATTGCTAAGGCAGAGCACAGAGAGGGAGGCGATCGCCGCACATGTGAGTGCAGAATCTGCTCTAATAATCCCTACGGGGCAGAGGAAAACAGTGACCTTCCTTTTTAGCTTTCATTTTTATTTAAACACTGAATGATGTGGGGTTTAGTTCAGAGAATTGATATGGACGGAGAAAATTACAGAAAGGTGAGATGCTGTACTTTTTGCCAGTATTTTTTCTGTCCTGCAGAACCCGCGTTGCCTTTCGTAAACAGGTGAGGAGGTGTCTGTGGTTGTGAACATGTTCTTCCTTTTTCTTCTTGGAAATCCACTCTCAGTTAGTCCGGAACATTGGATAAACTGGTGCTAATGAAATAAAAGGGTTTATTAGGTTACACAACGGTATGCAGTGGCTTAGGGGACAAAGTCAAATATTTACTCAGGCTAACTTTAGGAGAGAAAACAGCCAGGGAGATCACAAGTGAAACAGCTGAAAATCAAAATTTCATCTATCAGGCAGATTCATAAGTTAAGTAGGGGGATAAATAATACAAGGGTGTTATACAGAGAATACAAAGGTTTTATGTGGAGAGCAACTCATTTTTTTCTGACTCTCCATTGCAGGTCTTTGCAATTACTACTTTCCTCCAACCACCGCTACATGGTTGAACTCTGGCATCAACTCTGCAAAGCTCTTCAGCATATGATAAAGACCAAGTGACTTCATGGGAACGTAAACATGTACTTAAGTCCAACAGGTGCCTGAGACCCAAAGACAGCTCTTGTCGAGGGCATAGCTCCCAACGACGTCAGTGGCACCGGACTGGGTGCTCAGAGTGATGCTTTTCTGATCAGGTAGAGAAAACTGCTTCAGAAGAGATTAACTGTGCTGTAAAAGTGCTTCTCTCTCCCCCTAGACAATACAGTGGGGACCAGTTTGGAGACAGCCATCTGCACTGGGTCTGTCTGAGCCCCGGGTCCTGCTTTGTTCTCCCAGTTAAGTAAGGAAAAGGCAGAATCAGAGGAAAGCAAATTGAGTGAGCTTGGCTCCACACGGAACCACCTGGAAACTGAGTTTGCTTGGGATGGCATATCTTTAAGTAACTAAAGATCCCAGCATTGCCTGAAAGACCCTTAAATGCTACAATCGCAACAGAAATAAAATAGTTCAATGGGCACTTAACCAGCCAGATACATACACATACTGCTGTCTGCGTTTTCCTGGACAGAAAGTGTAGGTTGTGACCTCTCCAAGATCTTTTCGAGCACCATCTTTCTTGGCACATCTGGGATGTCATGGGACCCGAGCTCTGCAAGTCCTGGCCTTGGAGCCCTGCTTCTGAGCAGCCTGCTGCTCCACACTCCTCATCCCGTGAGAAGCTCAGGTGTTTACACTGACTGCAGCTGCAGCAACGTGAGTACGTACAGCAAAAAATGAGGCTGAGACCCTCTAATTACCACTGTCACCTCCATCTGAAGAGCTTGACAGCCAGTGCAAATCCCAAAGTCCTGAGTAGAGATTGCTTGACATGGATTTAGTAGGTATAATTTCTCCCATCTCCAAAAATCATATTTTCTCACCAGGTAAGTACATGTTGCTGGGAAATAGGAATGGACCAACACCAGCATTTCTGAGATTGATTTTACTGATTTTCTGGATGCAGAAATGCAGTGAGTTTAAAATGTGTTGTTTGTGTCCTAAGATACAGAAACAGAAGGTTTTTAGCTTCCCAAGTATGCTTACCCTGGATGCATTTTCTGGAGTCATGATGTTCTTGGTCCAGAAAAGTTGCTAAAAGTGTTGCCTAAGTGGAAACCAGAGTTAGCTCAGAGCTCTGTTTACAGGTGACTCTGACTTGGGTGGGATGGCAGAGGGCGAAGGATGGGAGTGCCTGATTTTTTAATAGTTTATTTCTTCAGTAAGTTCCTGATGCTGTAGAAACTCGTGCACACATTTCAGCACGAGTAATCATAGAATCATAGAATCATAGAATGCTATGGGTTGGAAGGGACCTTTAGAGGTCATCTAGTCCAACCCCCCTGCAGTGAGCAGGGACATCATCAAATAGATCAGGTTGCTCAGAGCCCCGTCCAACCTGACCTTGAATGTCTCCAGGGATGGGGCCTCCACTACCTCTCTGGGCAACCTGTTCCAGTGCTTCACCACCCTCATTGTAAAAAATTTTTTCCTTATATCTAGCCTAAATCTACCCTCCTTTAGTTTAAAACCATTAGTCCTTGTCCTGTCACCACAGGCCTTACTAAAAAGACTGTCCCCATCTTTCCTATAGGCCCCCTTTAAGTACTGAAAGGCCGCAATAAGGTCTCCCCGCAGCCTTCTCTTCTCCAGACTGAACAACCCCAACTCTCTCAGCCTGTCCTCGTAGGAGAGGTGCTCCAGTCCTCAGATCATTTTTGTGGCCCTCTTCTGGACCCACTCCAACAGTTCCATGTCCTTCTTGTGCTGAGGGCTCCAGAGCTGGACGCAGTACTCCAGGTGAGGTCTCACCAGAGCCGAGTAGAGGGGCAGAATCACCTCCCTCGACCTGCTGGCCACGCTTCTTTTGATGCAGCCCAGGATACGGTTGGCCTTCTGGGCTGCAAGCGCACACTGCTGGCTCATGTCCAGCTTTTCGTCCACCAGTACCCCCAAGTCCTTCTCCTCAGGGCTGCTCTCAATCCCCTCATCCCCCAGCCTGTATTGATATCGGGGGTTGCCCTGACCCAGGTGCAGGACCTTGCACTTGGCCTTGTTAAACCTCATGAGGTTTGCACAGGCCCACCTCTCCAGCCTGTCCAGGTCCCTTTGGATGACATCCCGTCCCTCAGGCGTGTCAACTGCCCCACTCAGCTTGGTGTCATCTGCAAACCTGCTGACGGTGCACTCGATCTCGCTGTCTTTGTCGTTGATGAAAATATTAAACAGCACTGGTCCCAGTACGCACCCCTGAGGAACACCACTTGTTACCAGTCTCCATTTGGACATCGAGCCGTTGACCACTACCCTCTGGTTGTGACCATCCAACCAGTTCCTTATCCACCGAACAGTCCACCCATCCTATTGCATGTATATGTTGCAAATTAAGTACGTGATTTCAAAGGACGGGGGCACCTGCATGCATATGTTCTCATGAACTCCACCATGTAAAGCTGCAGCCCATTTGAAGTTCAGTCTCTCAGCAGAGGTACAGTCTTGGAATAAACTCTGAGAGTGTCCCATCACATCTAAGTTACTTCTGGCTGCAACTGAAGATGGAGAAATAACATTCTTCTGGTCAAGGACTGAATCTAACGTGCTTAGAAGAAAACTCCCAATACAGCGCTCTCCATGGAGAAGCCCACTGACAGACGGAGTTTTTAACAAACCAATAGAAATAGATTCTTTCTGCACTTAGGTGTGTTAAAAAAGTGAGCAAAATTTTACACATGTATATTGGCCAATATTTACACTTTTAAAGAATCTCTCATTAACCTCAGTTAAAACTAATCTAGGCATTGCATTATTTTTTTTTATCCCCTCCTATAAGGAAAAAGAGGTGGATTTCATAATAAATTGTGTTAACCTGGATATTGATGCTGCTTGCTGTTAAACAAAGGGGCACAGAACATGGAAATCCTCAGTTGTGGTTCTTTTCCATACATCTGTTTTTCAAAACATACTTTTTAATTGTCCATATATTTAAAGCATAATCTTCACTAACTGTCCTGATTTCTCCTAAGCAAATGGAAATACATAGAGTGCTATGAATTTAAATCCATATTTTTTATATGATGCCCATTCTTTCTAGTTTCAGGACATAATATATAGAACATTTGCAACTTCTTTTAGACTCTCCTATATACACATTGTTATTTAATAGTCAAGCTATTAAATACATTGCCTGTAACTGATTCTTTGTGAAAGGTCTTAACTGCAGCAATGATTAAAAGCAGGTTTTGGTCCAAAAACATGAAGGGGAAAAAAGCAGGAGAAACCAACATGTGCAACGTATACTTTGAGTGTAACAGAACAAGAGTTAGCTTATATACTTTAATCAGAAGGTCAAAAGCAAATTGGTTTGGCAGTTTATATTATACTGCCTGGAGATCCTGGCTCCTGAGAACAGGAAACCCTAAAATCACAAGTCAGTAAAGAAGAGATTCAGTAGGATCGGAGGAAGTGTGAGGGACGGGAGCAAAGAAAGATATATGGTCCGCAGAAAGACACGATGTGGAAAATGCTCACCAGAGGCAGAGATTACTTGAGGCAGAAGTTAAGATACAAGTGGCCCAGAAAATATTACAGGAAGCTGCTCTAGACCTTTATGCCAGAGCAAAAAGACAGAGGAAGGGCTGGTAAGCACAGATAAAGGAGGCAGTTGCAGCCCGGGCGATGGGGACAGGGACTGTGCCGAAGCTGCCAGGGTGCAGAGCGGGAGGGAAGGGTGTTTCTGTAGATAGCGGGAGGCTGTTTCTTTCATGGTTTGGGGGGAGCAGCGGCAAGATCAGAGGCTGCTCAGAAAGTCATTCTGAGGAATGAAAACAGGGAGGAGAAATTAACAGGGAGCTAGTGATCACTCCTGAGCAAAGGATCATGCCGTGCATTAAAAATAGACCCTGGCATGCAAGAATAAAGGCTTTTCAGGTTTCAGGTAATGACATTTCAGACAGGCCCATCTGTATCAGAAGTCAGAAACATCAATACGCTGTATTACAGGTGTTTACAAACCAGGCACAAACAAACAAAAAACCCCTTCATTTAGAACACACCGGAGTTACGTTCACCTTTACATAAGTCTCAAAACCATGCAGCTTGTATGATCCTCAGCCCCGCTGCAGTGCAACGGGCCGTATGATGAAGCCTGCAGGTGACGGAGACATATGAGGTCTGTGCCTGGCCCCTACCCGTGTGCAGAAGGTGGGGAGGCTCCAGAGGGCCTCAGGGGATGCTTGCAGTAGGGATGCACAATGCCAGCAGGACCCTTTCTGCTTTGGGCACCAGCACCTGAAGTTAGTGAGCTCTGTGGGAAGAGAAAGGGAGGTGAGAGGGGCAAGGGGACTAAATGCCATGCCTGAGCCCCAGCATCCCCACAGCAGTTGGTTGCTAATGATGTGGAGCAGTTTGCTTGGAGCAGGGGGATAAGCAAAGGAGAGGTTTGCAGACCCTGTGGCAGAGAGGTTTGTGGTTAAAGCCCAAAACAGAGAAGCAGGAAACCTGGGTTTCTTTCCTGGTTGTCACCACTGGTGGGGAAGTCACTTAATCTCTGTGCTTCAGTTCCTCCACTCTGGGTGTCATGAATAGCTTGACCGGAGTCAAGAATAGCTGCCTGCTGTGGTGGGGTGAGAGGAGGCTGAACACACGCGTGTGTGAGGAAAGGGCCTCTTCGCTGTGTTTGCCCTTCCAAAACCACAGCACTGAGTAAGCAGATATTTTACTACCCCGATGTTGTTGGTCTAATCTGAATCTTTCCACTCCGTTTGTGCCCTTATCTGGCCGCAGCCTGCAGAAGGACGGCAAGCAGGAGGCTCTGCTTAGCCCTCCTCGTGCATCCCCTACCATCCACTTGCAGGAGAAGATTAAATCTGTTTATCTGCCCTTTTTACTCTGCCTCTCCAGCAGTGCCATAGACGGATGCCAGATCACTGCCCTCATCTGAAATGCCATTTAGCAGAGACTATGAGATAATAAGGTGGTAAGGATAGTTGTACACTTAAATGCCAGGTCAGGTCCTAAAGACAGAAAAAAACCACAGCCTAGCATCAAATTATGCAGAAGGTAGCTCAGGTCTAAAACCTGAATATGTACCTTTTGAGGACCACAACTCCAGTGATAAAATTGCTAATAAGGGCATGGCTTTGGCCCTACCTAAACATCCCCCTGAGGCAACTGCAGCTTTAAGGCTTTGCTTACTTTTTGCTGCTGTTCATGCTTATTGAAAGAGATTATTTCTTCATTTTCCACCTAGCCAGATGAAAGCTTCCACTGAGACCTGCATCTAATGTCTAAAGAATTGTTTCTTGTACATCAGAGGAAGAGTTGGCTTTCTCCAGCCCCACATACTGCAGGTCCACCCTACAAAGACATTGTTAAGCTGGTTGTGGGGAGTACAGATGGGGCATATTACACTGATATTTACCCTCACCTTTGTTGTCCTCACAAATCCTTAAGCTCTTTTACCTAAACACTGAAGATTTGTTCTACATTAAAACATCCTTTTCCTCTTTTCTTATCTTCTTCTGGCCTTATCTTTTCTATATCAGAATTACCTGACTCTCTTTATCTTGTCACTTTGGCTCCCTTTTTTCGTCGCTGATACAGTTTCCCTCTTAAACCTCACTTCCCTTGTAAAGTCTCATTGCCTTTGTACTCTTTTCCAGGAACCCCATCTTCTATTGCAAACTGGAGATCATATCTTTTAGCCTTCTCCCATAGTGGTTGATTTTAATCCTTAGTCCTAGTCACTTGTGACTAATTAGGTTGCTTTCATAAAATCATAGACATTTGCACTGGGATTTTAGCCTGTGGTAATCTGAATTTAAGTAGCTCCACTGTTTGTTGTTACTACTTTCAATCAGTTTCTTTTTACTGTGAAAAATTAGGTTCAGGGTGAATTTTCCTCCAAGTTCTTTACTTTGCAGATCATTAAGTTGTATTCTCTATACCAGGGGATATATTTTTTTTAACCCTCTCCTTTGTTTTGTTTTAACAGCCATGAATCCTAGGAGAGAAAGTTTTGAATTATTTTCCCTCTCTTTCTGCACCCAGCAGTTGCTCAAGCCCTTTCTCCTGTTTTCCATCGCAGCTCTGTGCCCACAAGAGCTGCCTGTGATTTTTTTACCACACTGCACCACATCTTTACCAAGTAGTACAGCTTTCTCATCTCTAAGTCCTCAATATCAAATCTCTAATTACTCTAAGCATCACTTTCTTCCTGTTCTCACCAGGTTGTAACTGCTCCACTTTTCAGTGCCTATCCCACTTCTTGTTCACCGTTGCTTTTACCTGCTTTTACCTTTTAACATTTGATGTTCTTCTCAGCCTGTCTGTACTGGTTGCATCCTCTATCTTGGTTTGGTTTGGTGTTTTACATACACTACATGTCATACTGGTGGAACTAGTGATGCTGTAAAACCTTGGTGCACCCACGGATCTTGAGTACTGTGTGCAGCTCTGGTCTCTGCATCTGAAGAAGGACATAATAGAATCAAAAAAGCTATAGAGAATGGCAATTAAAATGGTGAAGAAAATGGTGCAAGCTGCTTATGAAGAGAGACTGAAAAGGCTGGATTGCTTCAATTTGGAGAGGAGAAGGCTGAGGAAGGATATGACAGAGGCTTACAAAACATGAAGGCAATAGTAAGGTGAATGCAGTGATATTGTTAACCTGATCCCTCAGTAGTAGAAGTGTGGGCACTCAATGAAACATGAGTGAATTTATAACAGACAGCAGCAAGACAATTTTTACATGTCAAATAGACAAATTTGGGAACTTGTTGCCACCAGAGGTTGTGGAGACAGACAGTACCATCAGGTGCAAAAGGACTGGAGAAAAATCTTATGACCAAGAGGTCTGTAAACAGATCCTAAAGAAAAGAAGCCAGGACATACCCTCTAACATCCCTAATCCTACAACTGCTGTGTGGGGCACTACGAGGACAATGGACCTTGGGTAGAAGCAAGATTTGTGTGCTTCCCCCAGAGAACCAGGACAGATGGACACTGATCTGACATGGGAAGGCATTTATTGCTAGCGATCATTAAACAACAGGACTCTTGCTGTTTAGAGAGGAGAAATAAGAGCAAGAGCACGACCCTTCAGGATGGATGAATGCTCAGAGGTTGGCAGAGTTACTGGCAGTTAGCACAATTTTGGAGGGCTCAGGTGAGACTGAGACACCAGGACCCGTACTGGCAGAAGGCAGAGGGAAGATCCGACAGTCAGAGACTGGACCCTCACTCCAGCGGGTGCTGAGAGCAGACGCGACTCCTTCCACACCAAGCTATCTTGTTAGATAAAAATTTCAAGACAGGAACAGCTGATTTATAGTTCTGCCCTATTACAACTCAGTGTGGGTTGCAATCATAATAAAAATAGTCTAGAAAGGAAATAGATATGATATTCCTAACCAAATCGTTAACAAATAGAGTTGCTATGTGTTAAAGGGAAAATTTGTTGCACACAAAAGAATAATTTGTGATTGAAGCCAGTTCCTGGTTTTACCCAGCCTTCCTGTATGGTCTGAGGAGGGCTGCCCACCTCTTTTGATGTCAAATCTCTGCCCATCGAGTGCAGACAATACAAAACTGGAAGGAGTGGTTGATACACCAGAAGGTTGTGCAGCCATCCAGAGGACTGGAGAAATGGGCTGGCAGGAACCTCATCAAGTTCAAAAAGAAACACAAAGTCCTGCACCTGGGGAGAGAAATGCGAAGTCCTGCACTGGCACAAGCTTGGGGCTGACCATCTGGAAGCAGCTTGGCGGAAAAGGACCTGGGTGTCCTGGTGGACACCAAGTTGAACATGAGCCAGCAATGTGCCCTTGTGACAGAGAAGGCCAATGGTACCCTGGGATGCATTAGGAAAGAACGTTGCCAGCAGGACGAGGGAGGTGATCCTTCCCTCTGCTCAGCACTGGTGAGAGTCATCTGGAGTGCTGGGTCCAGGTGTGGGGTCTCTAGTACAAGAGAGACATGGACATACTGGAGTGAATCCAGGGAAAGACCACAGAGATGAGGAAGGGACTGGAACATCTGACATGCATGGAGAGGCTGAATCCATGTTGTGATTCTGTTAAATAATATCTGTTTCCCCTGGTCTTTAGCCTTGCCTGCTCAAACCGTGAGCAGATACAACCAGGGACCATCTCTTTGTATCTAGTACCTGAGAAAGATGATCTTAAATGAGTGTATAATATTATTACAAAAGCACTTATTCCTTTGAATGGATGTGCTGTAGTGTAAGAGTATGTGAATCCAGTAAATACTTCCACTGATGTTAAAAGGTGGGAAAAATCATAACTGAGAAGAAGTGTTTTCATGTTGTGTGTAATTAAGCCATTGAAATCAGAAACACAGAGGTGACCTGACCCAGTGTCTCGGCAAGTTTTAAAGCACCATTGAGCATGTATAAGTGAACAAGAATATCAGAATTTTGTCATGGTGAATAAATGTTGTGCAATACTTATTATATTATACTTCATGTTTAGACAATGTCCACCCCATAATGGGGCTGCGGACCTTGTGTGAAGGTGGACTCCTTACCGCTCCCCTTTGTGAAATCATGACACCTTCTGGTTGACCCTTCTCCCAGACCACTGTGAGCAGGAGGGGAATCGGCTCAGCTTTGGGTCTGGTCCACGATGGCAGATTTGCAACTTCGGCTTATTCATAACACAGAGAATGTCAAAACATGCAAGCATAAAATTGGTAACCAAAAAATAGCCTTTTTAAAAACAAAGATATTTTTGTGAAAACTTCTTTCTATTGTCAGCATTTCTGCATGATTCGCATTTACCTTTTGTAGGGAATAATTTCACAATCAGTTTCAGCTAGTTTGTTTTCCAGAAACCCAGACTGAAACTTAAAAAAAAAAAAAAAACTTTTAAAAACAACTCCCAAATATGTACAAAATAGGAAAAAAGGAGGGAAAGATTTGCCTTGAACCCTGATAAAGAGGTGAAGTGTAATACTGCCCTGTTCCCTATTTACCCAGTTCAGCAGGCAGCTGCGTTTGGTCCTGCCAAGTAAAAACAGCAGCAAAATGTTCCTGTTTATGTTGGTGCTTCTTTAAATCTGTTTTGGCGGCTGTTTGCTTATCTCTAATTTATCAAGAAAGAGACACCGGGAAAGAGTGGTTCCAGTTGAAAACCTTGAGGCAGGGATCTTTGCTGGCATCAGCAGTGCCCAACAAAGTTGTCCAAAAAGCCGGCCAAGGCTCAGCCAGAACCGAGCATTGCTGAATGCTGCACGCTGAATCGGGAGGGAATGGGGAGGTTAAAAGTCTGGACACAAGCCAGAGGCTGTAAAAGCAGAACACTTGACTCTAGCTTTACTGCAAATGCTTGTGTTAGCATCCTTCTCTCCTACAGAAACCTTCCATCTGCCCGTGTTTCTTAAGGCCCACCGAGAGCTAGACTGGTCCCAGCTATTAGTCCCTTCACCACTGACCCCTGGCTGTAGCTCTTCTATGGTCTAAAGCTGTCTTTTTAAATGCAGTTCCAGCCTTCATGCAGGCAGGAGAAAAATACCCCAACAAAAAAAAAAACAACTCAAATCTTTGTTGCTTACTATTTGAGCTGTCAGAACATCAGTGTTGGAGAAACTGGATACCTTTCACTTCAGCAATGGGGGGCCACTTTTATCACCTCCTCACATCATGACTGAGGATAAAAAAAAAAAGAAAAGAAAGAGAAATGCTTCAAGTTGAATGAATACTCTGGAGGTGCTGCAATTTGTCAGATTAGATCAAGGTTTTCTGAAACTTTTGAAGTATCTTCAGATTAAAGGCTTTCTTGGAAACCAATGTCACTTTCTGCTGCTGGTCCACACAGGACTGTAAAATATAGCTTGAAATTCATTGTGGTTGGACAACAAAGAAAGAAATCTCCACCCCAGGATGTTATTGCCCTTTAACCTGCAGTTTATAGGAGCCAGGACTACATATATCTGTTGGGGTAAAATTGCCAGCTAACCTTTGCACTTCAGCCAGCCTGTTTTGTTTCTGGGCTGTTGATTCTTGCTTGGCATAGTCAATTATAGTTGTGCATAGCACTGTGATTGCTACCTGCATAGCCTCTGTGATTTCAGATTATCTGAAGAACACCATGCTATTGAGATACTGCTCAAAAATGCAAATACACGCTGTGGGAATGCCCAGAAAAGAGAGTTTCCCATCTGAGTTTCATTTTTGCAAAGGAAGATAAACATTAAACGGTGGAAAGAACAAAAACATGATGGGGGTTGTGAGCAGGAGGCAACAGGAGAAGATAGAAAAGTTCTCCAGATGAAAGGTTTTGCAAAACAACAAATACGCTTGCCTTGAAAGTCACAGACATTGTGTTCATGTGAAAATAGCTCTCACACAGGGTCCTCAGCCTTAATGAAATCTTACAAAGTATTTTTAGACCAGGGTGGCTATTGCTACTATCAGAGTGTCTAACCTCAAATATCCATTAGTGTGCCAGTTGCTTGCTTACCTTTTAAGTCTCTTGCCCTAGCCTTCAATAACAGCTAAGATTTCTGAGTCTGTGTGTATGAGCAAGACACTTCCCCTGACAAGAAGAATGGAGGAATAGTGCAGTCTGTAGAGGAAAAGAAAGCCTCTGAGTTCAAAGCAAGGTTTAGGCAACACTAACACATGCAAACCCAGAGATGAGAGATAGAAAATTTGAAGACCATTTAGAAGGCATAACTATGACAAGGTGAACAATTCACTACTACTTCCTTGCTCTTTTTGTATGATCCAGACAATGTGGACTTTTACAAGGAGATGTTTTAGCTGTACTTCCTGTATTTAAGTCCGTCACTGTCTTAAAATGGTTGAGAGCTTTGGGCATGAAGGGTTGTGGTACTTCACCTAAAAACAACTTTGCAAAGCACTTTGATGCAACAAACCATCAGAATGTGGAAAAGAAAAAGATCTCAGACCTGAGACAACTTCAGTGTGACAATTCTGCACTTGGAAATCATTTCCAGCCAATGCAATGGTGTTCATTTACAGGGATGGGACTAGGGTCCAGAAGAAATCTGGCCGGCAAAACAATGTGCTCAGTGGAGGTAAGCCCCTACCAAAAGTGAAGAGAGGGGAGGAAGCACTGTGGCAACATGAGCTCTAAGCAGGCCCTTGGCAATCTAGGCTGGAGAGCAGCCTTGAACATAAGTCCTGAAGCTATTTCAGCTATAAAAGATGTCACCAGACTGACAGATAATTGATATCTGATAACACCTTTTCCCTTACACTGCATGAGTCATCCTAGTTATAATTAGTACCCCAGGAGCAGCATGTAAATTAGGGGTGTAAGTGCCCTAAGATATACCCTACAGTCAAGGAGGAGAAGAAAGAACCCCCAAAATCCATCCCAATCTCCTTCTTGAGGTGTGTCTCCCTTTCATGGATTGTGCTCCTACAGTTGTGAATGATCTGCCTCGTTTGGTGTCTAAACTTTACTAGGACAAATTTGTTTGGAGGTTGTTCTGCAAGAGGGCAGAAGGCAGCAGTGATGGAGCAGGAGAGGGATGACTCAAAGCAGGAAAGGATACTAAGGCATGGAAATAAGGAGATGTGTCTGCAGCAAGGGCATGAGTTCTGCTCATACCATGTTTCCCAGTAGATCTCCTCTCCAGTGTTCTTCTCAAGGTTTATACAGTCCTCCCCAGCAACGTTTCTAAGTGTCTTCCAGAGGATGCTGGCGACAGGAATGCCTTCTGCCACAGCAGGCTTGTTTGGTTTCATCCATATCGCCAAAGACAGTTTATTTCAGCTGCCTGGCATATACATCACAGTAGTCTATAAGATGGTTCTTTGTCTCCTTCAAGGGATGGACTTAATGTCTAAGTCTAGCGTTATGGTCCAGGGAGAGCCTTCAGCGGGTAATCCAGTGTCCCCAGACATTGTACAGTGTGCTGGGGACATCTAGCTAACGGAAACACGGGGTGTGCATCAGTCCCACTGTGGAGTGCACCTTCCTTCCTTTTTATTCTCATGCTGATGTCAGGAATCTTGATGCATTTTCTGCACGACAGCCCAGCTCTTTCAGACCTCCTGAGGCTCTGGAGAACTGCTGCCAAGAAAAAGTAGAGGAGAGATGTGTCTGGTGCCAAAGTGATCTTTGAAGGCAAGGATGGCTTACTTTTTCTTTCCAAGAAAATTGGGGCATCACATTCCCTCTTTAATCTCAGAGCTTTGTGATATCATTCTTGATTCCTGTAATATTTCAAAATGTTTGAGGGGTGTTGGGGATAGCTTAAAATGGATGCATTTTTATGCTTTTCCCTAAGCATCACTGCATCAGAAACAGGATCTCTGGGCTGCATAGACCTGTCAATTCTTGTCTTCTTAACATGCTCATATTTATTTCTATGCCAATATTTTCCACTAGATGAAAGAGCTTTTTGGTGTTTTACTCTAACATATTCACAAGGAACAAACATACCTCCTTTCTGTCTTTGATTTGCAAGACTAAGGAAGCTGACAACTTTCCCTGTCCACTCATAGAAAAGGTCTCCTTTCCCTTGAGCACCCCACACTGTGAGAACGTGTTATGCTTGGAGAAGCAGAAGGATTCCTACGAGTACACTGATGTGCATAGACAGTTACGAGGCATGAAACATTTCTGAAAAGTAGTGTGTTTTAAGGTATCCTATAATCAGCATTTTTGATTTTTCCTTCTTAACACATTGAGGCTACCTAATGAAATGGATAGATGCCCTAGTAATACTATCCCAAATTTTAAAATGAAATTTCAAGAAATAGCAAATCTGTAAAATATCTGTAACATTTTTAAAATCTAAACATTTTCAGTAAAAGCATTTCTATAAAATATACAACCTTATGTTACAAGTCAAAACAGCATTGGTAGTTTCAAGGATGCTTTAAATTAAGCTGATTTATACATGTGTTGTTTAATATCTCTAAGCAATATTTACCTCACTTCATATAGATTTCAGGTTGTTTTTGGCAGTTTATATATAGTCGCTAACTCCTTAACACATTTGTGAATCTGATTAATTTACTTCTAGATGTTTATGGCAAGTTAATATGTTTCTATAACTAGCGATGATGGTAAAGCTCTCCCAAAGCATGCCAGTTACAGATGCAAGCATTATAGAGACTAAATAGCGTGTATCATCTTATAAATTTGTCCTTTGAGATAATGCAAAATGAGGCACAGTCAGTTAAGATGTTAATCGTGTATGTTTAAAGTCCCTGACAATGAAACTGTTTTATGAAATAGCTTTTAAGGCAGTTACAAGAGCGGTTCTGTCTCCATTAACACCCACACACACATTTCATAAGCCTCCATTTCACTTTGATAATTTTAGAACTGGATAGCTTTGTTGTGAAGCCGAGAAAGCAACAAACTCCGTGTTCCTCCTGTGCTGCCTGCAAAATGGGGGAGATGATCTCTAAAAGTGGGTGCCCCTTATATAAAAGAGAGCCGCGGACAGCAGGGCTTGCACCCAGGTGATGCCTCTGTGTTTCCTGAGGAGCTGTCATCATTTTACAAGGGACAATTGCTGCTGGGACCCCATCTGCACATTTTGCAAGCATCTAATGGCCTAAAAATGATCTGCTGATGACAGAGATGTGACTGGGTGCAGAACTGCATGTCAAAAGCTGCATCACAACTGTCCATACACACACACACACACACACATATATACATACATACATATATATTCACATCTGCTTCAGGCATGGAGCTTTGGTGAGACACCGAGAACCAAAGTGATGATCTGAAGAGGTCTGGAAAGGCCGTGGGGAAAGGCAGAGCTCCTTTAGAGGGCATGCTGTGGCTACAGTAGATCGTGCAAATGCTTTCCCTCCTTTCTCAGCATTGCTTACTCTTGCAAAGCTGCTCTGCTGCCGCCACCGTTCCCCCCTGTGGCTCTGGAGCTGGGATGATGTAGGCACCGCTTAGTGAGCGCCTACTTCCCAGTGGAGCTTGAGCAGGAACTGGATCTTCAAACTTCTCTCCCTCTTTTTCTCCCCCTCCCTGCCCCTCTCCTTTTCCTTTCCCCCTTCTCCTTTGCTCTTACAGCTCGTTAGCTCAGCCAGCATGCTGTATTTCAATACACTGATTTCAAGCTTGGTCCCAGCAGGTTCTCATAGAGGCTGATGAGCAGTTGCTGATCTGCACAGACACATTTTTCTGTTATTATCTGGAAGGGATTGCTGCTGATTGATTGATAAGAGGGTAAACTAAGAGCCAGCAAATCCTCCCCTACCTTGTCTTTCCCCCCTACCAGCTTTTGGGCAGTAAGAGGGAAGTAGCTTGTGCCACTCAACAAGGATAAGGCACCAATAAGGGTAATGAGAATATGCACAACTATACGAGATAAGATAAGAACCTTAGGCATATGCTTCGGGGGGGAAACCCCGCTTGTGACTCATGGGAGTTCAGAAAAGACATCCTCAGCGGGTTGCAGGGTTGTCCACTGTCTGGTTTCCTTCACTTGCAGCTGAAGCGGGTGCCGCTGAGACAGGAGATGAGCTGGCAGTGCTGGAGCAGCGTGGCTCTGGGGAGGTGACCCACGGGGTTCCGTGCCCCATACACCACTGTCAGACCCCCAGACACCCCTCTGCTCCCTTCTTGGCCATCGTGAGGAGGGCCATCTTGAGAAACTATCATGCATCTTCTTAATTTTGACAAAAGTGTTTCTTCTCTATGACTGCATCCGTCTCAGGTTTTCCAGCAAAAAAACAGCGGAGTAACCTCTCCAGAGTAATGCCACCCAGCAGTGCCAGTGCTGCTGGGCAAATGCAGCAGCTTTGTGGTTTTTTCAGTTCATGGTTCAGGTGCTCATGAAGCCCAAGGCTGACCCCAGCCTGATATTTTTCTCCGCAGCGGGATGAGATCCCAGTGCCATGAGACACTCCAGCGTAACCACAGCCCTGAGGAGCAGTCACACCTCTAGAGCACTGGCTGGCAGAAAAATCTGTCCCCAGGCAAAGCAGAAGTGTTACTGGTTACCGCTGTTTCTGCTGGTTTTCGCGCTGGTGTCAGCCAAATGGGTTGAGGATGGCACAAGAGGGGTGGGGGAAAAGGGGAGCAGCTTTCCCCCATCAGAGGTTGGAAGGGGAGTGCAAACAGCAGGGTGGGAATCAGGTGTGGAAACTCAGCAGAGCAAATAAATTAGCATCTTGTCCCCCCTATGAAAAGTCTCCTCACGCTGCTTTCACAGCCTATGGAGAAAATGGGTATTCCTGGGCCACCACCCGTCCGAGGGAGGGATGGAAGGTGGCCAGCTCTGAAGGAAACACCGCAGTGCTGGCAGCTGCCTCTGAGCAGAGGAAGCCTGTATTACGGTGGCCCGTGCTGCTCTGCCCTCTTGTACATAATTATTTAGATTATTCATTTCCTAATGTTTGCTTTAGAGTAACAGATAGATGCACCACATGATATTTACTCGCATTTTGCCTTGGTGCCAAGTTCTATTATCATGTATTCTCTGTGTTGAAATGTAATAGGGGACACCACCTGCTTGCTAAAGCTTTCTCTCTCAGCACACAAGACAGACAAAAGACAGATTGTTTTCTGCAGTTTCACACACAGGAAGATGAGCGAAATGTAGGGTTGCACTTCAGCAACTCCTAAGCGCATTTGCTTTATGGCAGCATGTACTTAAGTGATTTGCTAAATCAGGACCTTCAGATGGGGCCAAAGCCTTTCAGAAAAAAGGTCCCAGTGCCAGCTATTAGATGGGGGCTGGCCAAGTCCAAATTTTCTGTCTTAATTATAGGAAGGTATTTTATTTATTAATGCATTCTTTCAAGTCATACATACAAGTCTTCCACAGGTAATCCAGGAGATCAAGAAAACATTTTTCAAAGCTCCCAAGATGCAAGGGGACAATAAGAGGAAACAATTATTTTTTCCACTAAATGGCAAAAACAAAAAGAAGGGTACCACTTCTCTGGAAAGTCACATTGGCTCTTCTGCTTCTCTGAGGCTCTTCTAGGAAACAGGATTGGGTTCCTTCGGCTCCCTTTGAAGAGGGCAATGTCACTGAATTTCAAGCCATTCATTTGCAGAGACCAAAGACAAATATTTTCCTGAACTTTGACTACCTGAATCAGGAAAAAAAAATGTTTATAAACAGACACTGATGTTATTGATGACATACTTGGCTGAAATCACAAAGGCTTATCAGTATTCAGGGGTTTCTGAAGTAGGGTTTGTAAATGTCTAATATGTGTGTAAGTGAGCAATTTCCTGTAAATCAATGTACCTTACTTTAGACTTCAGCTTAATAGCAAACCTACCCTCCAAAACAAATGACACAATCATTGCTTTATCTCTACATGAATGCTGCCCCATACTATTTTGCTGTTTTCTCCTTTTCTTTTAGCAGAAAATTTGTACTCATCATAAGCTTCAATTATGGTAAATGAGCGCTATAGATCTGGAATACCTGAATGTATAATCAGCAAACAAAGGCTGATTTCTTGGATGTTTTTATTAAGAGGATGTATCTTAATAAATAGATAGCAACAAATACTAGAGATGACAACAGCATGGCAAAGTGAGGACTCACTTTTTATGATTTTCAGAGTGCCTATTCTGATCATTTAAGAGACCAGAAAAGTAAAACGGAGCAAACACACTGATTCAGAGAGCAAGCAAAGAAAACAACGCCATTCCTTCTTGGCCTTCAGACCACAGAAGGCAGATGGGTAGAGTTTATGTATTCTGGATTTCTGGTATTAGCAATATTTTCATGGCTGTTCCCCCCAGCTGATGTAAACAGACAATATCCTGAAGTCGCTGGAGCCCAGCCCATTTATAGGACCCTAGGGTGCCCTTGTCTATTTTTCAGAGCTGCAATTTGGAAAGTACACTGTTCAGCAAAGTAGCAGAAGTTAAGCAACAGATTGAAGTAGCTCTCACACTGCTGATAAGCCTGGTCCAAAGCTCTGTCTTGCACGCTATTTCCAAGCCAGTACCAGGGTCTAACACACATAACTTGTTCTACAGAGCTTCTGGAGTATACCTGTTTTGTCATTTCCCAGCCACAAAGTGGGTGAAAGGCAGTCTGTCTATCTCTTGCAGGGCTCAGAGGGTGCCCAACTGAATTGCCATAAAGTGGGAGCCTCCAAAGCCATGGCTCAACATGAGCTTTCCCTTTTATACAGAACCTGAGGAAAGGAAACAGCCTGGCCTGGCTCCCCTGTGGACATTGGAGTGCAACAGGGTCCCTTGGGAGGCTGACCCTTGGGCCCTGCTCACTATCATGCGCGCTGGGTGACGTGGGTAAATATGTGATGCTGTGCTCTTTGGACGGGTGCTGTTTGCCAACCTTTAGAAGAGATTGAGGCTCTTGTTTCACAACCAAAGCAGAGGAAAACGAAGGCATTTGGGAGTTGGTTCTGTCTGAGTACACACATTTCTGTTGCTGAATGGGACATATAAATTGCTAAGTCTTCAGGTATCCATTTCCATCAGTAGTACAGGGTTACATAGAAGCCTCTTACATAGAGCAAAAGACAAAAAAAAAAAAAAAAAAAAAAAAAAAAAAAGCCAAAAACCAACAAAGAGTTAGGGCTTAAGATCACTTTGAGAACTATGAATTTTAAATTATCCTCTCAACTACAGAAGGGCTGCCCGGAGAGAGGGAGGAAATAGCCTGGACCATCTCATGCATCTAAGGTGCTAACCAGGAACAGCAGAAGCTAAACCAGACCTCCCTGAGCGGTGACATGTATGAAACCTATTTGCCAGCACTGCTTGCCTGTGTGGATTCTCTGATGCCCAGACAGACAATAATGAGTTTATCAACCATTGCCTCCCTTCATGATAATTCTCACTCAAAAGTGAAGAATTAAACCACTGGGTTTACACATTATGGAGGTAGGATAGAATATGGAGGTAGGATAGAATCATAGAATGCTTTGGGTTGGAAGGGACCTTTGGAGGTCATCTAGTGAACCCCCCTGCAGTGAGCAGGGACATCATCAACTAGATCAGGTTGCTCAGAGCCCTGTCCAACCCAACCTTGAATGTTTCTAGAGATGGGGACACACACATGGGATAGATACACACATGCCTGCAAACTTCCTAAAGTTGTGTATTAACCTTAGGAAACAAGGCTAATTTATCTGCTAGAGCAGGAGATGGTACAGCAGCTACTCCTAGCTCTGCAAATGTATAAAATCAGAAGTGCTTACTGAAAACCCTGGCAGCGCCTATGCCGTTAGCTGAGAGGAATCCCTGTTATGTATCTTCACTGATACAAAAGACAAAGGATTCGTCTGCTCATCCCTCTGATGAGCGCAGACACATAACACAGCTACCCACTTGTGATGTCATTGAAATCAAAGGCGAAATTTCCCCACACTTCAGTGGAGCAGTCAAGTGCGTATTGAGCTCCTGCCCAGCAACGCAAAGTAAGACTATGAGGGCATCAGAGTGGTGAACAAATGTAGGAAAAATCCACACATGCTCCCCTCGTCTAAACCCTCTGCACTTCGTGCAAGCTGGATGCAGGATAACCACCTCCGGGAGAACAGCTGTGTGTTTGTGCACAGCATGGTCATCGTCACTGCGAGGCATCGCATTGCCCCACTGTGCTAGCACTGCACTGGGAGAGCTGGACACGCAGCACCGCCCTTCAGATTCTGGTCTTTCCACCAGATACCTGTTTTTGTGCCATTAACCCAATGAAATGTTGTCTCAGTGAAAGCCAGTGGCCTTTCCCCAGCAACCCCAGCTGGGGTGAGAAGTCGGCTGTGCCATAAGATTTCCATAGTCTGTGAAAGCTGCTTTCATCGTCATTGCTCGACCTTGGCCATGATTTTGAACAAGTCTACTGAACTTCTCCATCCCCACGGGACAGCTGCAGCGTGCTGTGCAGGCACAGGGATGTGGGTGGACCAAAGCATCCTGGGGTGCTCCTCCTCCTGCCTGCATACCACTGACTGGGCGCTAACGGTTGAGCAGTGCTGGGGCCTGAGAAGGTCTAATGCCCTGGCAGGACAGTGTGCTTGAACTGAGAAGCGCTGCTCATGGCCTGCAGCTCTCCTCAGTGAATGGCTGAGGACAGGCATGAGCTACGCTGAAAGACTTAGGAATTCATTCCCTCGCTGCAAGGAGGATTTTCTCTGTAATAGCTGAATCCCAGTTTATAATAAGAAACTAATTACCTTAAATGAAATCTCAGTGCAACTAGTGAACTAGATGTAATGCATAATCATCCCTCGTATCAACAGGATAGCAAGTAATTGGCTACTTTCCTGCAATCTTCACCTCAGCTCACCTTGGTATACAATCACTTCACTGCTCTGCCTCAAACTTCCCTTCTGCGCCAAGTAAATAAGGGTGCAATCTTTTCCATTAATTTTAAGAGGCTTGGGAGCAAGCCCTGCACATGTGGGAATTATGGCTGCAGTGTGGTGGTGCTGCCTGCCATCTCTTCTGAAGCTCTCATTCACAGAGCTCATCAGGCACCAGTCCATACACCAGGGGCCAGAAATGCACTTATTAGCTGCTTGTAAATATACCTGTGATGTGATTACAGCAGGACAACAGATTTTTGTGAACCAGTATTCACTGAAAAAAAACAATGTTTTTCACAGATGCAGGCCACTGAGTCTGACCCAGTAAAGCAAACTAAGGTCAGGTCAAACCTGACTCAATCAGTTCACGACAGTGTTTCAGCAATGCTGTGTTTGGGACCATTTGGCAAAATGAAGTAATTAGTGCATTTCTGATAGTTACAAGAAGCTGGTGTTTCTTTTTCTGCTCATACTCTCAGATGCCTTGGGGTTTTCCAGGTTTACTACCTCTGTCTGCCTGGAAAACCTTGAACCTGCCTTAGCTGTTTCCTTGAGCAGTGTGCCAGCCACTGTGGCTGATCCCGGTGTCTCTTCCCGGAGTAATTTACTCCATATATAATATTTCAGTAATCACTGGAGCAGAACCTGGTCCCCAGCTGCCAGTTTACCATTCCTATGGCTTTTCTGTCCTCATCTCTCAGTTAATGTTTAAGTATTGAATATTATTCTTTATTGAGAAATATTTAAACGTGAGAGGTGCACCTCTGAGAGCTCTTGCAAGAGAGATGGCTGAGGTGAATTTAAAAGAGAGGAGAATTTTATTTGAATCCAAAAGTAAATCAGAGTGAGGATTTGATCTGCGTCTCTCATCCCTCGAATGAACAGCCCAGCCACAGGAGTACAGAATTGAAGAACACCACTATTGCACCTCACTACAGGCAGCCAAACCCTTGGAGGGTATTTGTTTATTCATTTGTCAGATGTTTATAAACATGTTTATTCATGTTTTTTCAGAGGCTACATCTCTGGGATCCCCCAAAGGCAGTGTCAGGACCACTCTCAGTCAAATCGAAACCCTTAGAAGTGCAGAGACCCCTCTGTAAATGACAGCATCCTCTTGTGCCTTATTGCAGCTGCTATGGACGTCAGGTACTCTCCCCGCAGTGACAGCAGCGTGCATGGTGGCTGTGGAGTGGCTCAGCAGCCACCCTGGGCAACAGAAATCTGTCCCTGACTTGAAATCCCACACGTGAGCGACAGAGATTTGCAATTACCTGGAACTGAAAAAAATTTCTCTTTGGTCAGCCATTAAAAAAAAAAAAAGGTTTTCTTTTGAGAAGCTTTTCTTTAGCCCAATCTGGGTTAATTCCTGCCACCCCCCTCCCGCCCACCCCCCCCCAGTTTTTGTTTCAGGCAGTGAAGTGAGTACATCTGTTATTTGTCTTTCAGCACTTGGAAAATTCAGTGTGCATTTGCTCTTTGGATTTTATTGCAACAGGCCCAGTTCTCTCTAACCCCACCAGCCTGTTTGGTCCTAAAGCTAAGTATGACAGTCAACATTTCTGTATACTCACGCTTATTTTAATGACAATTTTTTTCCCAGGGATGCATGATCGCTCTTTGAAATGGCACAGAAAACAATGGTCATACCTCAATGTCACTGTGCATTTGTTGCCATATAATTGCCCATTTCAGTACAGTGCCCCTATGGCATATTGCAGGCAGCCTTGTCCAGCAGACACACGTCCACAGAAGCACTTTTGCTTTACTGAGATTGCAAAATGAGCAGGGACACTGTGGAGCAACGATGCAATAGGACCATGCTGCAACCTGTGCCTCCAAATTCCTGTGCAATCCTTATCTCAGCTTCAACACAAGGCAGCTGGGCCCACTGGGTCAGCCCTGATCTGATTTTGCAGGGATGCTGTGGATACTGCTCTCTCCTTTGCCTTGTTTAAGCCATTTTAAAGCATACATACGGCCTCCTTCTGAATGTCACTTATAGTAGCTTAGTCTGGGGTTTTTTTGAGAAAAGCTCCTGTTTTGAAAAAACGGGAATGGGGTGCCAGCTCTCTCAGGCTCCTCTGAAAATATCTGACTTAAGTCTTATTTGCAAAGGATGCTGAAACAGGTGCAGAACCAATGCACTTGAACTCAGCACTTTTACATAGAGATGTTTCCTGAAAACACTGGCGGCTTTTCTGTACTCTTCCTAGGTATAAAATTAAGAGGAACACCTTTTCGTCTTTCCTCCATCTGATTGTGGAGTTTTCTCAGTCTCTCCTTGCCACTGTAAACCTCCACATTAGCTTCTCTACCGTGCTAGGATTTGTGTTTATTTGAGTCTCTCATTCAGGACACAATAGTCCTGACTTACCCAAACAAGGATTTTATTGCATTTTTATTTGTAAAGGTGCTGAAAGGTGCACAGGATCACAGCTCTGGAGCCAGGTGACTATCTCATGGCCCTGTGTTACACAGCAAGAAGAGGAAAGGGCAACACCTTTCATATATAGGCTAGTAATTCAGATGGGGGAGAGAAAAGAAAAAGGTTCTCATGAGGAGAGCTGGTCAGGAGCACTAAGATTCTGCAGTTAAGTTGTCTCCCTGCGGGACATTTTGTGTAGCAGCTGAGCACTCACCGAGGTGAGGACTGAAATCCAGGTGTACTCTTTCCTTGAGCCACCCTCACCTGTCCTCCAACCCCATAAGTGTCTGGAAAGTGGGACAACTTCAAATGTGAAGAGCACAACACTGACCAAAAAGTGGTCAAGGTGGTTGGAGTACTGCAGGAGGAGATACGTTTTCAGCTCGTATCAGGCAGGGCATAGAAAAAGTCTGCCCGTCCTTTGGTCTGTGAGAAGATCAGTCCGGTAGTTTGCTCCAAGGCCACCTGCCAGCTCCTTGCCATCGAGATGGGGCAGGAGAGGAGCTGGTAGATCCCAGCTTGGTTTTGTTTGACTTGTTGCTTAATGCTGTCAAAATGTGGCCGGCTCTAGAGCTACCCAGAGCCAGAGAGCAGGCTGCTAACTGGGATTTTGCATCTTAACTTTGTTCATGAGAGTGGCTTAGCTGGTTATATCCTTTTGAAGTGCTGGTCCATAGTATCTCTGCTTCCCAACTGAAAAAATATAATAGTTCCCAGCTTTTGGGACTGTTTGGAAAAGAATGACATTTCCAGCTGTGAAGAAGCTCGGAGTCAGCACTACAAAGTGTGCATTGGTGTACATGCACGTGTCTCTGTGAGTGCCTGGGATACAGGTGTTAATAGATGCCATGGATACAATAAAGCAGAAGACTTGCTCCCTGGTGCAGTGATTTTTCTTTCTGTTTATTCATATTACACTTATTATAACACTATCAGCATGACGAGGGTTATAATAATGAAGGCAGCAGAGATAAGATCATGTGCCTGCGAAGGCTGCTGGTATGTTGCACGCAGCTTGTTCCTATTCAAAGGCTTAAACCCTACCCTAATATTTTATCACTTTAAGCTTCTTATGGCTTTAATGCTTCAAAAATACACCCTGGACCAGTCAGCCTGACAAACTGGAAAAGAGCGGAACAGCTGAGACTTTTGATGGCACTTGGGGCTTGTGCCTTGCACACCCAGCCAAGGGGAGCCGGGGTCCTCAGAAAAATGCCAGCAGCCAGGCAGGGTCCCCCCAGGGCAGGAGGGGGCTCCGTGACCCACATCTCTGGGGAGCGGGACAGTGTGGGGGGGCATGAGCGTGGGAACGCTTTCCTTGCTGGGAGAGAGAGGAGGGAGGTGGGTTCATGGTGCCCTAAATGAAAGCCTCTGCTCAGCAGCGGGCTGCTTGAAAGGGTGAGTTCCCCCTTGGTGCGGGCACCCTTTCTCTTGGAACAGGCACAGTGTCAGAGACCCATGTCACTGGCATTTTAGGGTAGAAATTTTGGGGCAGGGATTATTTTCTAGTCTGTGTGCTCACATTGCTTGCCATGACAGGGTCCCCGCTCTGGCTGGAGCCTGTAGCTTGGACTGGAATATGAAGAAAGAAAAATGACAGCAACATAGTGACTCTTTGGGAATGGGGTTTGTTATGCAGGGAGATCTTTTTTGCTTCTAAAATTTGAGCATTGTGGCTTGAGGGAAAGGCATTATTATCTACCATATTTCCTTTCCTTAGACAAAATAAGACTTCAGTATGCTTGGCATTAAATGATGCTTTTAAAGTGTTCTTTTGCAGTATATTTTGTTGCATATATCCACCAAGTGTGGGAATAAAATGTCATACTTAAGGGTTTACTCATCATGCGGCTTCTCTTGTTTCAATGAAAATAATTGATCCCAGGCATGTACATGCAATAGTGCATTGCAAGGAGCCACATACTGTACCAAATGCTACATACTGTACTCACAGACTAGAACTTTGTGTCAACCCATGTGAATTATTTGCAAGGCAAAATACAGAGGAATTCTCTCCAGGGTAACACTGAGGTTACAGCAGTTCATTTAGCAAAGGGGAATCAGCTTCTGGACTGGAAAAAAGTGTTACATGATCTGCTTGTGGGGTGGTTCTGGCTCAAATACAAGTGTGCCAGGAGCAAATATTAAAAGGAAGAGTAAAACACATATCACAGAAGATCAGCAGCAACAATTGTATTCCAGTGCACACTGCAGACAGCCTGCTGGGGACGAGCTCCTGCCACAGCTGCCCAGGGATGCAGCACACAGTAAAGCTGGATGGACTTCAACTGCACCACGGTGCTGGTGATGCAGGCTGGACTCCCTCCCTTCTCTTCCCCTCGCTTCCCCATCCCAGCCTGCTTGCAAATGTGGCTTGATGTACTTGAGGGTGGCAGAACTGCTGGGATGACAGGGCAAGGACACCCACGCACCCTTCCTATGGGCGATGATAGACACACGCGAGGAGGGAGCATGTTTTTGGGTTAGACACTACCTCCCCACCCCTGCCCACTCTTGTGACAGCACAGCCCCTTCAACCTTTAAGTTCAGATGCCCTGATTCACCACTAAACTTGTATCATCCTGCAAAACCCTCTTATGTTGTCAAGTCAGACCTCACTGAAATTGCTCTCTGTGGGGTAACGCTCACAGCTGCCATGCACATCAGTGAGAGTACGCATGTGTCAGCCCAAACTGTCCACCTGCCAGATGTATCTGGACCCAAACTGCTATCAGCTAATTCGATTCTTTTTCACACTAAGACCCCTCTGGTCACATGTCAACCTGTACAGCAGAGCCTGGCCTAGGAAACATCTCTAGTGCACTGAAATGCCGACTCGGTGCAGCTCAGGTCCCAAAAGCTATATGGGGTGTATATGGGGTGCCTTGCAGCCCTGCCCCTTAGCCTGGTACCACACTCCTCCTCATGGTAAAGATGCAGTGCTGTCAATGTTAAATCTTATTCCCACTGTGCCCTCCACCTTGGTGGGAATTTGTCTCCTCCCAGGGAAGCCCATGGGCTTGTCCAACTGCCTGACCCCCCGTGCCTGATGGGAGGGTAGAAAACATGGGAGGAGGCCAGAGGCCAGAGTGTCTGTATCGAGGGTCAGAGTTACCAAGGATCCAACAGCAACAAACCATGGGAGCGGTAGGGTGCTCAGCACTGCGCAGCAGGCAGGCTTGATGTGTTTCAGCAGTGGCCAAAATGAATACACTCAATAATTCGTAGGAAATTTGGGGAAATCTAGATTTCCCTGAATTGTTTAACAGTTACATAGTCTTTCTGATAACATAAGTCAACCCCAAATTTACATTCAATAGAAAAGGTTTTCGTTTGTTCACCTAAGCTTTAAATGTTTGTTGTTTTTTTTTTTGTTACCTTCATGTCCTTGCTTCGTCTTCGTTTCCATCCCTGCTTTCTCAGCCACCATTCCAGCACTGGGAGACAGCCTACCTTTGCAATATTTCTGATGTGACTTAAGCCAGAAAGGGTCTTACGTGATGGAGACTTCCAGCCTTCATAGGTGTTTCAGAACATGAACTACAGTTTTCACATTACCTTCCCTTGCCAATGAACTGTCCAAGAAATCCCAACATTTGAAGATGAACAAACATTTTCTATACAGGTTGTCCTAGAGAAAGGGAGAAGTCCAGGTAGGGGTGCCAAGTAGCACTGTGCATGAAGTCTGCTGAGGACATCAGCATTGCAGAGCCAGAGATGGGCCTCTCATTCCCGCTGGTCCTTCCCAAGGGGAATTGTATGCATTTGCTACAGTATGTACAGCTATTTTTGCTCCTTTTTTGTTGAGCAAGTGTAAGGATGCCTCCATTCAAAATAGTTCCATACAGCAGGACAGTGTGTGTGGGTGTTTCTTACTAGATACTTGGATTTCTACTGAGTTAATAAAAGTGATGACCTACAGAGAACTGGCATGATCTATTGCCTGCATCAGTTGTGTTGACACCTAATAATCTTATCTTTTTGTACTCTCTGACAGCTTGGGAAATCTGCCTCTGTCCATCTTTTGAGCTTGGT
Source organism: Balaeniceps rex (assembly GCA_013401315.1). Classification (NCBI taxonomy): domain Eukaryota; kingdom Metazoa; phylum Chordata; class Aves; order Pelecaniformes; family Balaenicipitidae; genus Balaeniceps; species Balaeniceps rex. The sequence continues at coordinate 308,014 of VYZW01057023.1, read as the reverse complement.
TCTGGGGACCAAGTCTGTCTGTGTGTATCTTTGTCAAACTTTAAAACTGATGCTTATTTTGCCTCTGTGTGTGTGTGTTTGTGTCGTTTATTTTTTTTTTTTCCTTTTATTCTCTTTGACTTTATGTATGAACTCCTGCAGCCATAGGAAATGGAGGGAAAATTCTTGCATCAGGTATAGAGGTGAAAATCACCTTCACGAATGTCGTTCTTTGAACAAACCAACCAAACAAGCAAAATGATGGCATCCTGTGACAAACCAGACTTTCCCATCTGAGCCAAGTGCTGAGGGAGGGTCTGGGTGGGAGGGGTGGATTTATCACTCCCCATCTCTGTCCTAAACCCCTGCTGCACACCAGGAAGGAAATCAGGGAAGGGAAAAGCAGCCAGGTGTTTTATTATTGTGCTGGTTTTGGCTGGGATAGAGTTAATTTTCTTCAGAGTAGCTCGTATGGGGCTATATTTTGGATTTGTGCTGAAAACAGTGTTGGTAACACAGGGATGTTTTTGTTACTGCTGAGTAGTGCTTACACGGAGTCAGGGCCTTTTCTGCTCCTCACAACACTCCACCGGCAAGTAGGCTGGGGGTGCACAAGAAGCTGGGAGGGGACACAGCCAGGACAGCTGACCCCAACTGACCAAAGGGATATTCCATACCGTATGATGTCATGCTCAGCATATAAAACCAGGGGAAGAAGAAAGATGGTGGGGGACATTCAGAGTGATGGCATTTGAATTCCCAAGTAACTGTTATGCGTGATGAAGCCCTGCTTTCCTGGAGATGGCTGAACACCTGCCTGCCGATGGGAAGCAGTGAATGAATTCCTTGTTTTGCTTTGCTTGCATGCACAGCTTTTGCTTTACCTATTAAACTGTCTTTATCTCAACCCACGAGTTTTCTCACTTTTACCGTTCCAATTCTCTCCCCCGTCCCACTATGGGGTGTGAGTGAGTGGCTGTGTGGTGCTGTCTGGGCTTAAACCACAATTATGTTTAGACCTCCTGTGTCTTTCTCAGGCTGGCTAAAACATTTGCAAGGCAGAGTCACCGACGCTTGAGCAATCTAGGGCTGGGATGGCCCGGGGGGGTGTCTGTGCCCTATGTGCACTGGGGCTGTGCAATGAGGGTTTGTACAACCTGGGCCAGACAGTTTCCCCCGGTGCAGAGCAGGGTGAAGCAGCTGTTGTGAGAGCCGGCTGGACGGCAGTAAGCTGAAGGTGAGCAAGACCCTCATTTCGCATCCTGTGCCACCCCCAGACACAACCCGACTCATGGCCTGGTACTGTGGCTCCTCTCACGTCGGGGTTCACCCCTGAAGAGGAACTGCTGCACCAAACCAGGGATGCAATGGGATGAGTGTGGCAAAACCAGAGCCCCTCAGCTGCCCCTGCAGTCCCTTCTCCCCCTCTTCCTTTGCCCAGCAAGTGCCTGGCCAGGTTTTTTGCAAACATTTATTTTCTAAAAATGACTTGAGCATGTATTTTTTCCATTTCTAGACATCACTGAGAAATGGAGGGCTGGGAGGGAAGCTGTGGCTGCTTGGTGTGACTGCCAGTGCCTGTGGTAAGCCACTTGGACCTGAAGCAAATACAAGGACATCTGCTCCAGCCTCCTTATACCAGAAGCCACAAAAGTCCCTGCAAGATGCTAAAACAAGCTTGAAGACTTCAGTAACAAAGACTCAGATGCTTAGAGACTTCACTTGTACCACAGCCAGAAAGCAGGAGAGGTCATCTACATCTTAGGTCCTTCCAGTGCAAGTAGATCATGGCCAAAGTTGATGAGAAATAAAACCAATCCTTTCCATGCTCCAAAAGCCAAAGACAATATGAGGGCAATAGAGATTTATCTCAAAGATTTGGAAACAAGGACTTTCTCCTAAACAGTACTGGCAATTTTCCAACAAGAAGTAAACTTGACTTGTCCTATACATTGGCAACCACATCTTAGAGAGCTTCCCTCATGTCTTGGTTTCCATGTAGCTGAATAATGCAAATTTTCCAGTAGCTACTCAGCACACTTCCAGGTCTTGGTAGAAAGGTGTATTTTAAAGTGGCATTAAGAAAGGCAACACATCTGAGGTCAAGAAGATTAGCAGTGAAATTCTGTTTAGCTAGACAGATCGTTAACTACACTGTACTGCAAGATTTCCAGTTTAGCCGGCCTGGCCCAGCTGCTGAGGTAACAGGGCAGTTTTGCACCTTTCAACAGTGTTGTGGGTTTATTTCCCAGCAGAAATACTTGAACTCTATCCAAGTGACTGATTAAATACTCCCTCTTGCTTTTCCCCCTCAGCACAGGAGGACAAGCAAGCCTGCTTGGAAGAGAGCTTGCATTTCTTTCTGCCTTGCTCTCTGAAGGCATGTCAGCTCAGCTGCGTCTTATCACTCCAATCTCTGTGGGTCTGAGTCTCTGGTGTTAAGGGAGTTCAGGACCACACAGAATCAGATGTTACGTTAGATGGATAACATGAGACAAGGACCAAAGCTGAGGCTAACTCTGAGAATTGTGCGTTGGGAAAGCAGATACTGCATTAGCTGAGTGTCATGGCTGATGCTTTCAATACGTACTTCTTCAATACCATGATGCTGTTTTTTGTATTTTATAAAAACAATTTGAAAACTTGAGTGAGTTATTTAGCAAAATTGTGCTAATCAATTTTGGTATCACTGTGTGTTTCTTCTTTTTTTAATCAGAATGTTACCCTGTCACTTATTTCACCATAACGACCCTTAAAAAAGGGCTAAAAAGGTTAAATCCACTACTCCAGTGTCAAGGAGCTAGGCTATGAAAACATAATTTTACAAGCTGCTGCCAGACAGTGAGTTATGAAAGATTCACCATGACCAGCAAGGAGACCGGATATGACCTTCTCTGAAAGTCTTTGGAGTATAAATATTTTGCATCAGCTGTGTAACATACCAATGCAATGAGCATGTGTAAGAATGCTGACCAGGCTGCAGCACGTCTGACTGGCCACAAAGGTGGCCTGGGACCAAGAAGGTTGTGATGGATGTGGGCTGGGAGTCTTCTGCCTTGGGACAGGCAGTGACAAAGGGTTTCTAGGATTATTCTAAAAAATAGCATCACCAGCTCCTGAATGCAGGACTCTCATAGTGCTCACACTCCCTAAAACTTGAGTTCAAAATCGATGTTGTTCTGTTTACTTAAGTACCTCCCCAGTCCTAAATCAGTACCTGCAGATGCCCTCAGTATAGGCAGTGGGTTCAGTACTGCTCCAGTTGTCACCAGGGAAAAGCTGTCAGTGGTCTCTGATGCATCTTTATTTTACATTCCCTTCCCCCGCTTCATGTATGTTATGGAAAAAGTAAGAATAGGCAATACTGTACATTCACTGAAACCCAGCAGTGAACTAGCCTTAATTAGGGGGATTTTTACAAAATTTCAAGGTCTAGTTTAGCATTTCATTTTGGCGCTTGTTTGCCTTGATTTATCAGGGAAAAAGGCAATCCAATGCTAGCTAGCTTGGAAACTTTTTTCCCCTATGGATTTGACAAGATCCTTGCTTGAAAGGTCTTTGTCTTTCTACACAACTCTCTCTCTTCCCCTTCCCATTTCCTTCCTAACTGCTTTTGCTTGAACTTGGAAAAACCCACACCAAAAAGCAACATTATTTTCATTTAAAAATATATGAATTCCTAACAATCTCTGAAAGTACAAGTGGCCGAGAATGGCTCATAGGAGCTGTGTCTCTGCTCACAGATGCAATAAGGACTAGCCAGCTGTAAAGATACTCCAGAAGGGCTTTACTCAGTTGTGATGTTGGTGAGAACTGTGATAACCAATAGCAGAAGGATTCAGTGCTGTTTTCACTCAGTAAATCATCTAGTATTTGTAAGATCTAAGGCATGTTTGAACCATAAGAGCACCCATACATGCCCCAACCAAAGCTCCCTGTATCTCAGCACCCTTTCTCTGCTAGTGCAATCTGCAAAGCCTGAGAAAAAGGGGAAAGGCACTTTCTCAGATGCACCCTCCCAAATTCCAGCTGTCCATGGCTCAGGGAACCAAAGCTGTCCTTATTCATGCCCTTCATGAACTCTTCTTCCACGAATTGGTGAAAATTGGTTTACTGATGCCCCCCTCCCTTTTCTCTCATATCTCAAACCAAAATACAAAATGGAAAGTTCAAGACAGAGAATGAGGAGCTGAGGGTCATGGCCTCAGATGGCAGCAGGAATGCTGGGAGAAGAGTGAAAAAGAAAGGAACTGAAACAAGTTTGCTGTGGGACATCATGCTATTTTATGGATTAGCAATGTCAGAATTGGCTCCTGCTTGTGAATTCCAGAGTTTCAAAGATTATGTTTTCAAATATTGTTATTTCAGAGAAATATTATTTCTATCGAACATATATCTATATATTTTCTAGTTGAGTGCTGGCTGTCTAAAGAAGGCATAGGACAAATACTGCATGACTTGAGCAACTGATTACATTTCATTAAGAGCAACTATTGTATATCTAAAAAGTCCAGGGCAGGAGCAGCCTACAGGAAAACACATTCCCGTAATCCTTAAAAATAATCATCCAATTCCCAGAAATTAGGGAATGATTGGAGGGCTATACTGATTGAATGATTTAGGCAGAACAGATGATTCGGTTACTCTAATTAGCAAAAATATGTGGAGAGAAGCTTGAAAACCACTTAGCTGCTGAATTGCTTAGCCTAGCAGTAGTTGTTGCTTGTTTTTATTGGCCGTTAATTAACTGATACATTTTAAAAGGCTAAATATAAAAAGGCCCCTTACAAAAAAGAACAGCGGCAAACCGAGTGCTTTGTTTCACAGTGACAGCTGGAGTAAAGGTCTCTAAGTAGTTATCGCCATCACCCTAACTCACTCATCTGGAGCCTTCGCTGCAGTTTTACCTCTGCCTGCTCCAGGCACAAGTGGTCTTTTTCTCAGGGCTGCACATCCTCGAGAGCCATGCTGAGAGCACTGGGAGCAGCACGGGGCCATGGCTGGGATATAAGCTACCTGTACGATGCATGTGTCTTTTCCCCACACCAGTTGTAGAGATAATTTAATTTGGCCATGGAGCTTTGGTCATGCTGGTCTGCACTTCCAAACACCAGCAGCTCGTGTCACCTGGCACCCCAGAAGAGCCAGCAGCAGATGGGTGGTCAGGGTGGGCTGCAGGCGTTTCTATATGTACTTATAACTACCCAGTGCTCTGAGACCGGAGGCACCTGACAGCCGCAGCCAACAGGAGTGTGCCCAGGACCCTCGTGCTGCTCTCCTGCTAGCCACTATCAATCAGGATGCTGCGATTTAAAATTCATGAGTTAATCTTGTTCTGCAGTGAAATGTCTCTCAGCTGGAAAATGCCGGTTCCATGAAGACAAATTTTTTTGCAGAAAATTTTGTTTTCTTTGATGGAAGTTATTTTCTAAAAGCTGGTCAAAAGCCATCAGTCAAAAGCATTCCTCTTCAGCCTCTTTGAGACGAAATTTGATTTTCCATTTCAAAGCAACTTTTCTATTTTGTATTAAGAACTTTTCAGATGTTCTAATTCCCAGAAAAACACAGTATTTTCATTTTTGTCCCCCCCCAAATTATCTGACCAGAAGCATTATTTTTGTCTTTTCAGTTTTGTCTCCTAAGCAATTTATGTTTCTTTTAGTCTTTTTTTGTTCCATTCCTAAAAGGAAAAATTTTTGAATCACCAACTTTGCTTTGAAATGCAAAAGAATTAGTTCCCACACAACCCTTTTTAATAGAGGGAATGTGTTTCAGCAAATGTCCCTACCATAAGGAACTTCCAGACAAAACTGATTTTAAAGTAATTTCATTTTGCTTTTCTTTTCTGCACAAGCTTCTGGTAGTGCTCACTATTTTTTCTAGATCTCTGTTCTTCATTCACAGCAGACTCATACCGACCTCAAACCCCTCTTCCCTCTAAGCCCAGGAACAGAGATTCATAACTCCACTGGATATCAAATATCATGGATTTGGTGGAGATACTGGTTTTACAACCAGGATTACGAAAATCCTCCTCTCCCTGCTAAAGTCTCCCTGTCCCACAGGCTATACATTAGGCAGCACATTGCTTCTCTGTCCCTACTGGTCCCAACGACCTCCTCTACAATGCTCTGATAAATATTATTACACTCAGGGGAATTGTTCACAATCCTTATTTAGCTTTGGAATTTGCTGCTTCCATTTCAACCCTGAAAAAAGGCTTGTCTACTTTTTCAAACTACACTTGTTTGTCCAATAAGAGATAGTATCTCTACCTACAGACTTTGCCCTGCCTTTTATTACAGCTATATTTAACAACAAATATTACTCACAGGGACAGATATAGTGAAGAAGAGCACGAGACAGCAGGAGAAGAGCAAAACACCATCATTATGCCAATAACCCCTGTGTCATAGGCACCAGGGTAAGATTCAGCGGACCAAATACAGACATCTCTCTTGTTTGCATCCACGGTCTGCTGAGATGGTCCTGCTCTTGGTGTCGGGATAAGGCCAGGCTACTTCACACAGTGAAGCCTTGCCCTTCTGTAAGATCCCACTACTGAGAGAACTGCCCCCGCCCTGTGCCTTCTCCAGCTTGAAGCAAGATATTAAAATAGAGCAAGAATGTCTTCTAATTTGGTGAAACCAGTGCAACTAGAGCAGAAAGCCCTTCTTTGAATATCCAGCAAAGAATGAAGCTAAAACCCGATCGTCTTTCCAACATTTTAACAAACAATCCTGTTTCCAATTCTTCATCAGATAAGAATGTTTTGTGTACATTGGGCCAATTTATTCTGGAGCAGGAAAGTCTGTAGCCACGCACGGCCCACCCCACCATTTCCTGTGGGAGTCACTGAAAAATCTTCTGTCCTTCCATTCCCCTGACCAAAATATTTCTAAACATTCTGGGAGGATCTTGCAGGCAACCATGTGACTACATTTAGGAAGCAAACAGCCAACTGCAGGCAGTCACCAGAGGATGCGTATTCATTCCTTGTATATCTTGCTGAGGTTTTTATGAAAGAGAGCTTAACCTTTCTTTGGCTTGCAGAGCTCTGACCAATTAATTGCTATTTATACAAGCTAAGTCTTTATAATTATAATAGGAAAAAATTTCCCCATCCAAATCCTTAGAGGACATAAGGAATATAAGAACAAAAAAGAACATCTAGCCTTGAATATTTGACCTGTTCTACTAAATTTTAGACTCAGAGTGGAGTAATTCTTCCAGGATAAAATCACTTCTATTTCAGGAGAGAATGTGTACCTAGGGAACCATAATGGCATCATGCAATATGTTGCTCATTTCCCCCATGTAGATAAGACCTAAATCTTATTTTCCTACAGTTCCTCAACTACCGTCTTGCTTCAGGAATAGTTTAAAGAAATGTGAATTCATTCCATGTGCATGAAATCTTCTGCCAAATGAAATTCAACAGGGTATTCTGTTTGCAAATCTTAAAAACTATTAAGTGGTGTAGATTATTCAGCAAATCTCGGAGATAATGAATTAACTTGAGAGCTATATAGAAGAGCAACATCCAAATAAGATAAATTTCCAAGCAAGAAGTTTGTAACAAAGGAGACCAAGCTGAAATTAAGCCTGTGGGGAAATCTTTTTTCGTAGTTTGAAGTTTTCTCCTCTTCCTAAGCCTGTTTCATCATTATACTATGATTAACAATAAATGGCTCAAGTAAAGGACTTAGGGTCCATGAGCTTCATTTTGGTCTGCACCAAGAAAGAAGCTGGGTCCCAAGAGAGCAATGCCTGGATTGCCTCCGGCTCTGCAGAAAGCTCCTGCAGACACCGGGTGCTGCGGCCTCTGGAGTGCACATCCATCCTTCACAGATATTTTAGAAGTGCTAACTGTAACAGCTGTCTGCAAAGCCTGGAGCGAGTCTTTAGTGGAGTGTCTGAAGAAAGTTGCAACAAGAGGAGGGACTCATACTCGCTTCAGCTTTACATGAAGAGGTGGAGGTGTAGGGGCAACCCTTGCTATTCTGTGCCATAACCCACTTCCTTGCACCAGTAACTCCCGGTGGGTCCTGCAAGGGAGGTTTCTCCAACACCCAGATTGTCCTGGGATACAGGAATACTGGGGCTGCAAGGTGTGCATTATCTGAGCAATCCCAAAATTTCTGTGTGGAAGTGATGAAGCACTGCAAGGCAAGTGCTGTAAAACAAAAGATGGCTTTCAGTCCAGATCGAGTGCCTTGCCAAACCCAAGAGAGGCCTGCAGTGGAGGGCATGCCCAGATTGGCACAGGTCCCATGAAACAACACTTCTGCAGGGTTTACAGGAGGGAGGATCTGTCCTCTCCTCTGCACACAAAGATTTAACCTTGCGTGTTTGGGTTCAACCATGGATGACAGCCTAGAAATGGAAGAGCATATCCAAACTTTATAAAGAGCTTCAGAGGAGCAGCAGCTCCCTGAGACCCAGCCCTTGGGCAGTGACTGAGCCAGTCAGGGGCAGGTGAGACTCCCCCTTCTCCTGGCTAAGATGTGCAGGGATTTCCAAATCTCATGGCTACGAAGCCATGAATCCTGCAGTGTTCCACCTCTTCCATGACAAGGGCAGAGTCAGCCTCCTCTTCCCCTCACATTGCAAGCAGTTACAGGAGCACTAACAGCAAATGCTGTTATCCCAGGGCTGTCTTCCACCTCATCGGAGCCTTTTCCAGATCCTCCCTTACCCAGGTGCCTGCCACACTTCAGAGAGACCAGCCACCTCCTCTACCTATTTTTACTATACAAGATCCATGAACTAAAGACACTCTACATCTCTAGTATGGTTTCATCTCCAATTCATCAAGCAGGAATTTCCCTTCTCCCAGTGCTTTGACCTTTCCTGGACAAGGACACTCAACAGACACCGAAAAATAACTTCACTTTTTCTATTTTTTTTAAAGAGGAATTTCATGCTTTCACTAGTTCTAACCTATGGGATTCCTCTTCCTGTCGCCTATATGGACTGTTTTGTTACTAAATACAAAACATGACACATACAGCTAGAATAGCCACCAAGCTGCTTTTACATAAGCAAACCTGTTTCAGCCTGAAGAACCTGGCTTGGGCCTTCTCCATCTATACCGTGCAGGGCTGCAATTCAGGCTAAGACAGCTAAATGACTCTGTTTTGGAGTTGTGTCCTTGGCCAGGAGGGACAAGTTAGTGTATTTTCTGGCCCTGTACAAGTAGCAGGGAAGCCTGCTGCAAGTCCAAAGACAGCACTTGTTCCTCCAGAACCAGAAATGGAGCTTACCTGTGCACTCATTGAGTCTCAGCCTTCTGTAAGAGCCTCTCTGGCCAGTGTTAGAGGAGACATGAGAAAGTCCAAGCGTGCTGCCACCTCCCCCTCCTCCAGCAGCCCTGCCTTCCCCTTGGGCTACAAACTGCCTGGAGGGGATTTTGCAAAAGCAAAATGTTTGCAGCACTGCAGCAGCTCTCCGGCTTTGTGCGTCAAGAAAGAGATCGGGCCCAAACACCTCCCACCCTGTTGCTTCTCACTCCCCTCCCTCATTCACTGTCTCTGGAGATGAACACTTCCACCACCCCCCGTCCTCTGCTTTCTCTTTGCTTAGGACTGAGGTAATAAGCTTTGCTGTGCCATGGGAGCGCGCTGGCTGGGAGCGAGGGCTGTGCAATAGCATGGTTTGTGAAGCCTTTGAACTTGCACTAACTGTGGTTGGCATCGTGAGAGTAAGCTCATTTCCTAGGTCCCTGACGCACAAGTGAGTAGAGGCGTGAGATCTGCCCTCACACAGAGAGCTGGCACGTGTCCTTGGCCTCACAGAGGCTTCGGCGAAAGGAAACAACTAATCTGCTCACGGCCAAAGCTTTAGGCAAAGTTGTCTGAGTATCTGTCTGCATTCAAGCCAGCACATCATTAACAAACAGCTTTATATTTCATGGAGAGACGGGGATGGAGGGGAACTCTTCCTCAATCTATCAGCCCTGATGCAGTGGAGCTTCCTAGATGGCAAAAGTGGGAAGACTAGGAGATAAAGGGAGAGGACTAACTTAATTGGCACTATATCTACTCCAAATGCTAAGAGGGATCTAGCAAGGCTGAAGATTAACACTTCTTGTCTTCTTTGTCTCTGTTAGCTTATTTTATCCACAGCTGGTTGTTTCTTCATTATTGTCATAGCAGAAAATACAAAACAGTTCCAAGCACGGAAACTATATTGCCCTCCCTCTGAAATAATGGCTAGGTCCACCCTTTCATCCTGACAGGTGGCATCCACCTGAGCAATATCAAAACCCGTCAGATTAGGCTTAAATTTCTCTCTCTGTGACCTTTTAAAACAGCATTTAGTTTATTACAGTTGAGAAGAAAATTTAGGCTGAGATGCAGGCCACCTTTCAGGAAAACCCACTGTTCATAGGTAGGGCTATCTCCTGGTAGGAAGAGTCCTCTAGACCCCACTGAGTGTGCTGATCACAAGGCCACCATGCAAAAGCAGGTTGAGGCATCAGAGGTAGTCTCCAGAAAATGGATGCACCCAAGATCTGGCATTATGTCCCTCTAGTCTCTGTGGAAAAGATGAACATCCAGCCAGTCAGACCAGATAACTCTCTAGCTCAGCACTAGGGCAGAACCAATCTCCATTGCAAGTCTCCAGAGGTACCTGCTTCTCTCCGCTGATTCTTCAGGTGGTTATAATAGATAAGTGCATTGGCCCCTTTCCACCTCAGCCCAGACTTGCTGCACAATAGCCTAAAACACTGGCAGTAGTGGCAAAGTTTTGTACCCTTGGCAGGCAGACTAAATTCCCCCTTGGATTTTTCCATAGGAGGCCCTCAACCCTGCCATAACGGATTACTTTCTTCTCTTTAGCATGTGGCTTTCCTTGTTGGGAACGTTCAGTTTATTTGCCTCAGGAGGGGCTGTGCAGTTCTATAAGTTACCTGGTCAACCTCAATCTTCCCTATTCTCTCACCACAGTCTTCGTCTTCTCCTGTGGGGCCCATTTTCTACCTTCCTACCCCTTGCCCTTTCAGCCTTTCCAGCAATGTGTCTGCAGCCATACCAAGAAAGCTGACATGGCAATTTAGTACTGCTGAAGTGACAGTTCTGAACACTGCATAAGTTAAGCAAACTTACAGAAAACTTATAGCAAGCTTTCAGCCAAGTTGTAGGAGCTGGTATACAATTAAATGATGTGCTGTAAATTCTTCTAGGCAGGACAATCGGGAGACCAGTTTCTGAATGCTCTGAACTGCAGCCAAATAAATTCTCCAGAACTGCAATATATAAAAAAATATCAGAGCCATTGTCCTAGTTCCACAGATATGTGATGGCAACCACCACATCTCTTATTTCATCATCATCATAACAACTCCATCCTCAGATAGGCACTACTTTATTCACAAGTTTAAAGCACAGAATAAGATGTAAAGCTGGATATGTAACAAAATAATTCAAATTTCAGAGAAGTACCATGTAGTACAAATACCCAGGGTACCCCAGAGTATCCTAAAAATGTAGAAGAAGGTCTCCTGTGAAAGTCAGGGAGTTTGCTGTTGGCTTCAAGGAGATCAGTATGTAACCTTAAAAGGTGCAGCATGTTCAAGAAGAAAATCAGAGGTCACCACGTTTTTGTCATGGTTTTAAGGTGCTTCTGCTACAAAATAAAACCCTCTCTGCTGCCATTAAAACACCACCCAAAACACGGTAGCCTTGATATTGTTGAGTCTGCAACAGAATATAAACACACTCTATTGGCAATGCTGCATGAAATAACCGCCTTCAAGTGACCTTCAGAGTGGTAACACAACAGATCATATTCTTCATTATTATTATTTCCAGGCTGTTCACCATAATATCTCAAGTATGAGCCAGATAAGCAAAATTGCATCCCACTGAGATGATTTTTAATGTCTTGATTTGTCAAGTAATAGGGTGGCTGTTGGCATACATGATTCTCATTCACATACATTGGTGCTAATTGCAGGAGAATATCCTGAGCAGCTATTTTTCAAGCACTTAATGTTCACAATTATTGTGAAGAATTTCCCAGCCTGTCCTGGATATAATTAACAGCTTGAGTGAAACATTGTATTTATTGCTATTGCTAAGCTCTTCTGAATACACTTCCAGTTTCAGGGTGGTGAATTGACTAGTGCCTGTAATCTTTAAATGGTCAGATTGATAGTGCGTGCTAAGAAGACAAAAACCTCTCTTTGACAAGTAACGAGAAGAAACAGAGTTTGCAGGTTTCAATGAAGAAGTGCTTCAGGTATTAAAAGGAATAAATGCTAACGTGCGGTGGGCTGTATTTTAACTCTGTGTGTGGACTTGATCAGTAGCACCAGAAAACTCTTTTAAACAGTAATTCACACAGTTTGGGAGGGGGGAAAAAAGCTTCTGTTCATTGTTTGCACATTACAGTAAATAACATTTGATGACAGGAAAAGGAACATTTGGCTCTCTCTACCCCAGGACTCTGAATTTGTCTTTTAAATTACTCACTTATGGTTATGCAGTGGTTTTTTTAATGCCTTTTTTGTAGCATCCTGTTTTCAGAGGCTGCTGTATTTTCTTTTAATTAGCACATCCCTGGCCCGCCTCGGGATGCTTGGCAGGGACTGGGAAAGGTACAGTGGCTGAATTGATGCCTGCCTCTGCCCCACCAGAGCTTTCAGCTTTTAAAATAACCATGCTTGATTACAGGATGGCCCTGGAGTTATTGACTGCAAAGGCCCAGCTCGTTAAAATTGGACTTCAATAATATAGCTTGACCCACTCACACAACCCAAATGATCACTCACTATTTTTACAGAGAAAACCCGGAAAATGCTTAAAGAGACTGAGTGAGGTCTTCAACCACCCCTGTGGTGGGGGAGAGATGGGTTATTCTCCCCAATAGCTTCTCCTCTGCCTCTCACCAACATTTTTTCACTGAAAGTGTCAGGTTTAATGTGCTGGTATTTTTTGACAAAAAAACCATTTTGCCTCTCCAAACCCTGGCCACTTCTCACCCGCGGGTCTCCTCAGCAGGTAGTACTGCTTTCTGGGGACTTGCACTGGGGTCATGTATGGGTAGTGCCACCTGCACAGTAGACTCATGGCTGTAGGACTACAGCTGGGGTAAAAACATCTGATTGTTATTAACGAGCACTCAAATTTACGCTTAAATTTCACTGCTAAAAGCTCCCCCTCCCTTCTCCCTCATTTCTCCCAGAGGACAAGATGGCTGCCAGCCAAGTTGCTTTTTTAAGCCATGTTTTTTAGACAGGTGCCTATAGACCTGCTTTTTGGGGGAGGGGGAGGTAACGCCAGAGGAAGCTATAGCTGCCGAACCTGTGCTGGGTCACGTAGACTTTGCAGAGATCTGCGTCCCAGGAGGAGCTCAGTCCCGCGACCGGGGAACCTCTGCACCAACACAGAGCTGCAGTGTGACTCACGGTCACCCCACCAGGAGTGTTTGCATTCTTGTTTTCCTTAACCATTTTTGTTGAAGTTAAAAAAAAAACTAGCCATAAATCTTTCTATTGGTTTTGGTGACTTTTTTTTTTCCCCCCAAACCACAAATATAGAGCTGAATCAAACCTGACAGTGTTTTCTTTATGTTCATCATAATTTTGCTACAAATTCACCACATGTTATGCTGGAAATCTGCCTGACAAGTGTTTTTAATTTGAAGGGAAAATACCAGAAGAAGTTATATCACTTGCAAATTGATGAATGTGATTTTTTTTTTCTTTTTGCAAAATGATTTGCTCTCATTTCCAACACCCTCTTCTTGCAGATGTTATCAGTATGAGAAAATCAAGGTAATGCTGGAGTAGGCTGTTCACAGTTCAGCCAAGTACATCTCCATCCCTTTGCATGTGGGTTTTTTTTTTGTGTAAGTGCATGAACGATTTACAAATTCAGCAGTATCCCAGAATGTGACTTTAGACAAGATTCTGCCACTTTGTCTCCCATTATAGACTGTGTTACTGCACATTACAGCTCCACATACCATACCCTGGCTAGCCAAGACTGTTAAAATCATTTAGGTACCTCACTCCTGTTGGTGATCTTGTTCTTCCTGATCCCCAAAGTACCCTAAACAAGCATCCTTTGTTACACCTGTTTTCTCCAAAACTCTGTATTTCCACACCTGAGACCAGTTCTACAGGGACGTAGGAGATCAGTGGAGAGACAAACCTTTTCAATTGTCCTAGTAGAATAATTACAATAACTCGTGTTCACACCACAAAAGAAAAAGAAAAAAGAAAACAGGAAGGGGGTGGAGAGAAAAGGACTTTGAACACATTGAATAGCAAAATTAAAATCCACTAACGAAGCTGGAATGAACAATTCATTGAAGAATGTTTCAGAAAGTAACTGGGAAACATAAACATATGCTCATCTCATCTCCTTTAAGGGCCTGTTGGAGAGGAAACGCAACTACGGAGGAACTTTCAAAGCAAAGCACAGGATTTCTGGTCCTCCTCCTGTTTTTCTCCCTTGGCCACAGACCAGAGCAGCACAGTGGTATTCACAATAAATATTCCTCGTTGGTCAGTGCTAGCAAGAGGTACGAAATAGGTCCAAGCCAAATGGTATGACTGACCTCCTAGCCTGCCCCTCTGCATGGGGCACCCAGCACCCTCTGCATGGGGAGAGGTGGCAACCGAGTACCATCTACCTGTACACTCCTGCAGCACCATGCAAAGCAAGGGCATGACAGAGCACTTCTTATATGGGTATATTTCCCATATCTGTGTTGTGTTTGGGCAGAAATGATCCTTTTGATCAGATTTTTGAAATGGAACTTCTGCCACAGGTCAGGCTGTATCTGCAGGGCACAACAGAGGCTAGGGAGGCAGGGAACATACCGCATGCAAATACGACATCCACCCTAAATCTGGCAAGGGGTTGGCGAGTTATACATTTACTAACACATAGAGTATTTTTTAACAGAAAACCCGTCATATTTTGGCTCAAGCACTCTAATTGTATACAATAATATAAACTGCTGACAGTAAAATTCAGTTCAGTAGCTGCTGAAGATGCTGTTTTCACCCAGGGAAAGGAAAGAGTCTCGTAGCAAAGCTTGCTATTACTGCACTGTAATGAGTTAATACAGACTGCAGCTTGTTAAAGGGCTGAGATGAACCAGCAGATATATGTGGGGAGGTTTATGCTAGCACCTACTCCTACAGGGTATGAGTCAGGCCAGTGCTCTTTCACTGTTATAAGCATTAAACTTCTTTGCAAGCTTTTGAGCTACTCTGAAATTTCAGGTACAGATTTTTTAACTGACTAACCAGCTAAAAAGTCTGCAGGCTGACGAAGATGCAAAACAATCTTTAAAAAAACTAACACAGGTAAGAGAGCAGAAGAAATAATGATTAAAAAAAAAACCAAAAGATGGGTCCATGTAGGAGTCACAGTGCAAGAGTAAAACCAAAGGTCTAAACCTTGAATGCTTGAGGCATTATACAGCTGTATAATGTTTTAAAGATCATTTGCTAACTTGTCTCATTCAGGGATTTACTTATTAGCTGTAATCCAGTCCAGCCTCTTTCTTAATTTGAGCTCTGACCTGTGGGGTTTAGATTATATAAATTCAGTAGATACTCTCTCCTTTAAAGTAAACAATCAAAAAACCCCCCTTAAAACGTTGATGGAAGCACGGCAACATGCAGAGGAGATGGGACATATCACCTCACCCCACTGCTCTGAAGAGAGAAGTGACTGCCTGAAGGAGGCAGGAAGGTCAGAGCAAAGGCTTGTGTTCGAGTCACCTTCTCACCGTGGCTAGAGTAACTATTCTGACTCCTTTGGCTTGTGAGGAAGCTGAGGAGAAGCAGGAAGGTCAGCCTCCATTTACAGGTTTGTGTATCTTGTTTCTCAACCCATTGCAACACAGTCTATGCTTTCAGAACTTGCTTATTTTCCATCAGGTTTCTTTTCCTTCAGACAATTAAGTATTATGAGTAATTTTTATTTAGCTGCTTTTCCTCACTATATAGTGTTAGAACTAATTTTTAATTCCTCTTCAAACCCTTCTAGAATGTGCACATACATGGAAAAGTCCAGTTTAACTTCAGAGCTATATCTAAAGTTAAAGGGATGATAATGATACCCACCACCTTACACATAGCATATGCATAAAAATTGGTGATGTTTGGGATAAATTTGAGGTTTAGAAACTGCCCCCAACCCATCAGCAAGAAATCAGAGAGCACATAAGCATAGGTCTGCTACAGGTCCTCATCACAACATGACCCAGACCTCCTGTGAGAGGACCAGCACCCCAGCCCTCTTCAAATATCCTGATGGAGGTACCAAGCCTGGTGGTTATGGCACTCCTGAAGGAAAGGGGAAATGTATGCCTTCATATAGACTTTCAGCCTGGTTCCCAGGAGCTATGTACCTGGCTGGGAGGTATTTGAATAAGGCAATCTTATCCATGCTGCCAAAACTGGACTCCTGCACAGCCAGGAAGGTGAACACTGAGCAACCTGTAGCAGCTGGCAGAGAAAGCACAGGAAAATGAGGACCATATCCCAGTGAGCCACAGTTGAGAGACATCCCCTGGGAAGCTCCCGCCAAGAGAAGGAGGGCCAGAGCTGGCATTCCTGGAAGGTTTAAAGGGGGTACAAGTGTGCAGAAAAAGCACAAGAGACCTTTGACCTAAGAAGAGCCAGGACATTCTGAAGATTTTTTTTTCTGACACACCGTTTGTTTCTCTGTACTCAGCCATTTCCAGTTTCGAAGCCTTTTTGCCTTCCTTCCTTCACATACAAAACTTCAAGTAATAATACTTTAAAAAGTCTACATGTCAGACAAAATTCAACACCTCTCCGGGTAAATACATCTCACTGTGCCCCATAGCTTTCATTGTGAATCAGAAGAGATGACTAATGCCATAACTGCTTATTAAAAAGAAAATTAATCATTTCTTTGTGAGCTAAAGTCTTAGAATTTCTTTAACACTTTAAAACCAAGGAAAATTAGCTTTGATGAGATACAGCAGAGGCATTTGGTTTTTTGTAGAAATAAAAAAGCATTTTGTTCTCAGCAGCTATTGCTGATTTCTCTTTTTGCTTGACAGATGAGCTATCAAGTGTCACTGACATTTTTGCAGTACTGTGCTAAAATATGCTTCATTTGCTACTCATCTGAGAACTTCAGATATGTGTTGTTCAGACGGCACTAAAGCATTGATCCAACAAATCATGTGGGCTGGAAATGCCTCAGTTTCCTAGAGACCTCTTGGTTTCACTCTCAGTGCCTACACCAAGAGTAGCAGATAACCTGGTGAATAGAGCTCTTTCCCAGGCAGTGGGAAATGGTGATTTGAACCTCGTCAAGCTGGTGTGGGATGTCACCGCCTGTGATGGAAAGCAGTTATGCATTTTGCTCACTCTGTAAGGAAGCTCAAGTACTTAATGCTTAGACATTTGGTGCTTTTATGGGCAAGAATAAACTTAAACAATGAAGAGGGGTTGCATCCATTCCTTACCCTCTGCACCCATGAGCACTTCACCCTCAAAACCCACCAGCCATTCTAAACAATACTGTAACTGGGACCTCAAACAATAATACCTGACTGACAAACTAAGTAGAAATTAATAGAAAAAATTAGGATGATAGAGACCACTGCAGTCACCTCATCCAGCCCTGTTCTCAAAGGAGAGCCAACTTCAAAGCTAGTTCAGAGGCTGGAGGGTCCTGTCCAGTCAAGATCTGATTATATCCAAAGATGCAGATTTCCCCAGCATCTTTGGACAACCTGTTCCAGTGAATGACGAACCACCCAAAACAGGGTACAGTTCTACAGGAGTGGCTTCACAAGTGCCAAATGGAAAGGAAAATTACTTCCCTGAACCAGCTGGCATTTGCTGATGCAGCTCAGGATCCTGTTGGCCTACTTCACTCAAACTTGTTGTCCACTTGGACCCCAGGTTGCTGTCTGCAGAGCTGCTTTCCAGGCAGTTTGTCCGCAGCCTGTAGTGGTGCTTGGGGTTATTCCACCTTTGCACTCACCTTCGTTGAACTTCATGAGGTTTCTGTCAGCTTGTTTCATCAGCTTGCTGAGATGTCACTGAATAGTAGCCCTACTTTCTGTTTGCTCCCCCCAGTTTGGTGTTATTGGCATATTTGCTGTGGGTTCATTCTGTCTCATCACCCATGCCATTAATAAAGATATTGAACAGTATCAGCCCTTATATCAAACCCTAAGGAATGTCACTCATAACTGGTCACCAGTTCAAGGCACTGGCCTTTATTCTTTAAGTGGGGCGGCCTAGCCAGATTTTTTCACCAACCTTGTAGTCCACTCACCTAGTCCAGACATCCCCAATTTGACCACAACCATGTTATGGGAGACTGTGTCTAAAGCCTTGCTAAAGCATTGCTAACAGTCTTCTCTTGT